>MQRK01250868.1:16299-27664 GCA_001938485.1 Girardia tigrina
ATTCTAAAAAATAACAGCAATATGTTAATAATGGCTGTAGGAATATACAGCTAGGCATAAGATTTCAAATAATATCTAACACTAATGCATTTAAACTTATATACATATCAAAGTAGATAAACAAAGTATAAAGCTCAAAAACCGCCATTATTTTTCGACCAACATAATATAAATTCCATTCATTTTGTGTCATTGTGATAATTCTATTCATTAAATTGTATCAAGATTGTTTAAAAAAATTTTATATCAACTATTTTTCCATTTAAGAAATTTCTGTGGTCGAAAGATCCGTGGTCAAAACGACGCATGGTCGAAACATCCGTGGTAGGATGCATTATGAATTTGACTTTTTTGAAATAATTAAAATTAATAAAAGTTTTAATATTCATATCATTGAGTTTTATTTTTGATTTGGAAGAAAGTTTAGTTTTAGATCGGGAGTTTGGACTTTTTATAGAGCTTTATTTATATTATTAATTAAAAGAGGATAACAAATGGTTTGCGAATAAGTAATATCAAGTTTCTATTGCTGCTGAAATCAGAATAAAGAAGAAAAACTATTTTTTACAAATAAATATTTAATGAAGACAACATTTTCCACTTATTTTAAAGATTTATGAAACACGAGTAACGTAGTACTTTCCGGCGAAACCTTCAAACTAGTCAGTTTTATAATTACTTATCCGAATACAGATATTTCGATTCCCAAATAAAAAGATTTAGCCAAGTCTAAGTTAAAAATAGTTTGAATGAACAGACGCGACTATATTAACCCTATAATTTAACATACTTTGATGTACCTTTAAAAAATAACGAGGACTTACTGAATATAAAGGGAGAATTATCAACAATTTATTTACGTAAGGCCTTTCAAAGCGAACATATAAATAATATAAATATTTCAAGTAATTATAAAATACTTTGAAAAACCTTCAAAGTATATATTAATAATGACAACACGAAATTTTCAATTTATATTTTTTGTATCTTTTACTTGTTAGATTCTGTTAGAAAACATTTTATACTAATACTCAATTTATAGTATAAATATGCTTACAAATACTTTGATCTTTCGACTTTTTTGTTTTTCAGAAGTGTTATAAAATTACTATTCTCATTAACAAGTCATTAGTTTTTGAGGAAGATGGATTGTTTGCTTCTGACTCTGAGTATTTATTAGCAAAAGTCAATTAGTAGAAATTAAAGAAACAGTTTAGGAAATTTCTAAACGACACTAAATGTCTCTAAATTCAATTTACAAAATAAAAGAAGTAAAAAAATGATCACCATTTTGATCACTAAACAAAAATGGTAAAAGTCACTTATATATTTTGTTTTTCTGAATAAACTTTTGATATATTTCAATTGTTAAATCCTTTATTTTTGACTTCTGCATTAAATATTTATATACGTTTAATTGTCCGTTTTCATACATCTACATGTATGTAAAATAAATATTTTTAAAATCAAAAGGCATTTTTGTATTGGTGGATAAAATATAATGTACTTTACTTTATGCGAAGAATGTACGTAATAGTTGTTGTCATAAATAGTGATGTTTAATAATTCTCAATAAATGCTACGATGGAAGATTGAATGAACGTCAATGTGAAAGAGGAAAAGTGAAAAAAATGTATTTAATAAGCAATATTAATTATACTCAATTGATTGATAAATTAAAATGAATGAGTAAATAAATTGATATAAATGAAATACTTCGGTAAAATCGTTTAATTAAATAGTAAAATAAAAACAATATTATATCAATTATCACCCGTGTATGGTAATAAATCTATACTAATGAAGGTCAAATAAATTCACAATTGAAAGCTAGAATTATGGCACAACACTTACAGCTTACTTACAAAAGTTAACCAGGTTTATTTCGAAACTCTACTGGAACGGTCACAATGGTCCATTCCAAGCTCACTCCATTGCCTTGGGAACAATGTGGATCACGTTAGAGACAGATGAGATAGGTACTCGATGAGATTAAAAGATATGATGTTTAATTCGATATCGATCTCTCTGTCATGAAACCCAATTTCTTTGTTATTTTTCGATATAGATTCCAATAGAATTGATTCAAAGAACCGCAATCAGGAAGGCCGGATCAGAAAAATAAGTTGCATTAAGATTTTGAGAAAAGTGGCGTGATAGAGACTTGTTTAATGTAAATATAAGCAAAATTTTTTTTAAAAATCGAATATACTTTGCATTTTTTAGTTTTTAGATACTAGTAAGTATGCTAATTAATAAGTATAGGGGAAACTAGGGCCCCTTGATCTTCGGGGTCAAATTATCCCTGGCTTATGTATCCCAAACGACAGTGATTTTAAAAAATGTAAAAACAAAGCAACCAACAGGATCGTAATATCATCTTATTTCGTCTACTTGCTATATAGTAAACACAAGTTTTTAAGTTTCTCCAAGAAAATGTAATTTCGTAGGTTAAATGTAAATATTTATTGTGACATTGTTAAAATTACATAATCTGAAATAAAGAACTTGTTTAAATAATCAAGCTTGTATAAACTTTTGAATTTTGAAATAAAGATTAACAAAAGATAACTTTTGATATTTTACGACAGTTATACTACTTATTTTCAGTAAACTGGATAGTAGCTGTTTTGCTGAATTTACAGAAATTAACAGACATTCTGGTTGATAAAAGAATTTCAACCAAAATTGTTATCAAGATCTGCAGCAGAAAAAGAACGTCATGTTTTTTTGGCAAAGCTGAATTATTAATATTCTCTTTGCCAACACACAGGCAGATAGACAAAGCCTACTTGTTTAAAAAGAATTATGCAACAGAACCGTTTAAAACTGTGTGCAGGAGACTCTGCAAAACTGTCACAAGTATTGATTAAACAGTCAATTCATACAATAACGCTTCGAGGAATAGAACTACAATTAGTGAAATATATAGGCAATGTTCAGACAGTGATTCGGTCAAAAACTGCAGCAATAAAACGAGATCAAATAATAAAAATTCTTGATACATTGTTTGACATTTGTTCGTGCAAATGCAAAAAACTTATCATCTTGCTGCTGTCCATTGAAATTGAACAATTGAACATGATTTTCTTTTTTATAGTTTAAAACAATGTCACACTGATCAATACAATGACGAATTTCCCTTCTTGAAATCAATGGCAAATAATAATTCAAAGATATTTAATAAATTAAAAAAATTACAGTTAAAGAAAATTTAATTTTATTATCGAAAAAATACTATAATTGATAATGTATTATTATTTTTTATTAATATTTCAGGCTTCTTATAATGTTAATCGAGGAAGGAAAATATTTCCCGAATTTACAGCTGTCAAAATAAATTTAACCAAGTTGACAGCGCTGACAGAACAGACGGTAATTATTAATTGAAAATTAATTATAATTTAATTGTTTTATTTTGAATGGAAATGCTCATTTTCTTTTTTTGCGGTAAATGTTTTTATAAAGTTAAAAAAAATTTTTTTTGAAAAATAAAAAATTAATATTAATATAAAATTAAGTTTATTAAAAAATTTTTTGTTTATTTAAAATGAAACAAACTTCTCTTTTAATCACAATAGATTAAGTAATGCTATTTTTTTATTATTATAATGGATTTATCAACAGAGAAATATAATAAAAGCTATTATAATATATAACTATAAAATAACTCCCGACAAATTATGACAAACAATACATAAATTAGTAAGACGACACCGAAGGAAAATAATTCCCAAGTGTCATTTGTCAAAAACAATTATAAAAAATTTATAAATCTGGTAATAATATTACTAGTAATTTATTGGTGAGACTTGGAAAATTTATGTATATATGTATTATATTTGAGGACGTAACTTTACAAAATTAATTATTTTTTAGAGTCTGGAGCTTAATGATTTATTATTATTAAATATTATTAAAAGATACTTAATATTAAATTATTATATTTTTAATATTATTATTAATCATTAATTATATAATAATCGCTTAAAGTACAATTCTTTAAAAATCGTTAATATGATTGGAAAATTCCCGTTGTACATTTAAGCATTGTTTTAAATGCTTTATTATGGTTATGCTGATTGTATATTTATTATTATGTCTTGGTTATCTACAGTGTTTTCTCTTGTTTCTCTTATTACATAATTTGACATTTTTTTATGTTTTCCAAAAAGCCTTCTTGTGGGTTTTTGGTTTTGATAAAATTAAAATATAATTATAAAAAAGGATACTTATTTGTATTGATATTCTATTCTCTCTATAAATCCACTCTTTCATTATTTAATAAATATAAATAACAAAATATAAAAAATAACAATAAATTAACGAAAGGAATGTAAAAGAAGAATATAATTAGAGATGCCACTAAAAAGCCGTGGTGAGACTTAATGTGAGGGCGTGTACAAGTGAGTGGAAAGAGATGTAGTTGAACACCTCTGAGTAGACATTTGATGGCGATAGAAGGTATGGTCCACTTGTCATATTCAACATCATGTACGTCTGCAGTTTGACAATATTTTACGACTTAAATCTAGCATATATTATTGCATCATATTCAGCGTTATTTTGCTTTTTCCGTTTAATAATGCCTTATTCCTCATATGCGGAAAACTACTAACTCTGGTTATAATACACTAGATATAATATACAAGTAGTTATTAATATATTTTTGTTTCTCATTATCAACTTGACACTCTTCTGATCCTTTGAGTTCCACTTCTGACTCGTTTTTTATTTCTCCATCAATATTCATGGGAGGAATATTTATTATTGTATGAATGTGTGAATGTTTGAATGCTATATGTGGATTCGAGTATGTTGAACTTAGAATGGTGATTCTCCCACCCAGATGGAAATTGGTATTGTTTTTTATTTACAGTGATTGACTATTCATCGACTATTAATTACGAAATGGTAATGATTTGATAAGTTTAAATTTTAAAAATTAACAATTAATATTTTAATATTTAATAATAGTTTAATATTTTTTAAGAAAAAGGAAAAGCATTTAAATAGAAATAAATAAAATTATTAAAATCTAAATCTAAATTCATTTTTTTACAATTCAATAACATTTTTTATTTTAAGTTTTAATAAAAAAAATGGTTAAAATTATTAATTTCAATATTTTTTTCTAAATTAAATATTTTAAAAAGATTTTGAAAAATGTTCGAATAATCATTAATAAAAATAGAAATAATAAAACCAATTATAGCTATGTCAAACGGTGAATAATCTTCCGAGAGTTGTAATGACTCTAAATGTGATCATAATAAAATTTCTAATGAAAATTGTCTCAATGTTCTTAACATGGTGACACATGACCACGGGATGCTAATTATCAGAAGACCATGGTCATTCGATGGGTCGATAGATACTCAAAAAATTTGGGATTGAAGAAAGAAAGATAAGCAATATCAGTTTCATCATTCATGACCCAGGCGACGATAAGCAAATATGAGAAAACGCAAGGAGATAGCTGAAAAACAAGAATGAGAAGTGTATTCTCCAAATAGAAGAATATCTTAGATATAATGAAGGAACTTTTAGAGATCAAAGTCTTTGATAAAAATTCATCAGAACTGTTGGGAGCGTTGTTGATTTTTGAATGTGCAAAGAACTATTCAAGGAGATTCATGAACTTGTGGAGAAACTAGAGGAGAAAAAAACTGAGAAAAAAGAATTTTCAGATCTATCTTACCCTAACAATATCAATGAAAGAGAAGTAAAGAGATAAATGACCGTGATAAATTTCAAAAAAAGTAGAAGATTTAAAGAATATTTAGGAGAAAATTTATGAATTTGTGCTGAAGGATAGGAATATAAGAGTGGACGCGTACACTACAAAAGAAGATAAAGAATGGAAGAAAGTAGAATATAGAACAAGAAAACCGAGACCAAGATGCAAAGAGAGAAAGAAAAAAGAAATACACTTTCAAAGGCCTTCTTTAGTTCGATCAAAATAATAAAAATATTAACTTTTTAGTATAGCACTTCTTACTGTAGTTTCCATAAGATATTAATGTAATAGCAAACTGAGTTGCTCATTTGACCGGTAATTCAAATTACCATGCATCAAGTACTGTTAATTCGATTAAAGCTAGTTCACTCTCGTTATTCAGAATATTTTTAATCTAGTTTTTTAATGCTTTGGTTTTTTTTCTTTTCCATCTTTTGATACTTCGAAGATATTGGAGTCTACTAATTTCTAAATTGAATATTTTGAGTTACGTCTGCTTCTCCCGAACTCGACTCTCATTAAATATTTATTTATAAAAAAGACTTTTTAACTCCTCAAGATGGTCATGAACCTATTTTGTTCTTTTGATTATTCTGCAAAGGTCTTCCTTCTCAGTGTTTAATTTTCCGTATATTGAATTTGTTGGAGTTCTTCGGTGATTGCATCTTTTTGATGAATAATTTTATTTTCCAATATACAACTTTTGACACCTGTGACAATGTAATTTGTACAAAAGATTAGCTTAAACATATTTTGATGTTACAAAAACTGTTTTAACATTTTTGATATTATTATAAATGCTCTTATTAAATATTCGAAACTGTTTTGAATAAGGAATTTTAATAAATACAATGTATTTTATATATAGTACAACAAAAAATTGCTTCTTTTAGTCTTTTTAAATTATTCATCTGCTCTGAATTCTCATATGTCGATGAAAAATTTTAAGGAGGAGGTAGTTGAAATTTTCGATTCGCTCAATAATTTATTTTTAATTTAAAATCTTGTCGAAAAGTAAATAATTATAATATAAAAAAAAACAAAGTTTAAAATCTAAAAATCTAAAAGTTGATATATTCAGTAAAAAATTTTAAAATAAGAACTTTAAAAGAAATAATAAAATAAATAAAAGTTATTGGGTAAATTTATAAAATCAAGCTACTACAAAAGTATTTTTAAGAAATTAATTTTAAAATTAGATGTTTCTATAAATGGAAAAATTAATTTTATTGTGCATAGAATACATTTGAAAAATACATAATAAAAAGTTGGATTAAATAAAAATTTCAAAAAATAGTATAAGATATAATAAAATAATTTTTAAGTTTTATAAATTCATTGGATTTTATATAAATGGAATAAATTAGTTTTATGTGTACTATAATTTTATAAACGCATTTTAAAAAAATAAAAAGTTCCAATTAATAAAAATTTTAAAATATGTTACAGAATATAATAAATTATTTTTAAGTTACATAGTTTTTACAAATTAATTAGATTTTATTAAAATAAATTAATTTTATAAGTAATATATCTTATTTTTAAGTTAATAAAATGCTTGATTAAATAAAAATTTAAAAAAAGTTAAATTGATAAAATTTGAAGTAGAATAACAAATTATGAAGAAACTAATTAAAGACGCCGTGTAATGAAAATTGGTTTGAAAAGTTCGAGTTGTGATATGAATAAAATTTTGGTGTTAAATTATGAGCTTGGAATCTATTGATAATGAAAGTGGCATAGACATTTCTTATAAGTATAATTATTTTATGCCCGTATATATCGTTATTTTTGGTTTGCTTATGTTATTTTAAATTGCACTTTATATATATTTATTTGTAGAATATTGAAATATACTTCATATAAAAGTTTTAACTACAATTTTATTGTGAAAGGATCGCGAATGTCTCAATTACGTCGATAGCTTCTACTGTGTTTGTGGACACTTTGTTTTTAGAAAACCAAAAGATCAATGACACTCATTGTGCATTGTGAGGAATATGGGGTGTGTAATTGTTTTTTGTAGTGTTTGTATGTTTAAATGTTGTGTGTTGATTTGGGATTGTGCCTCTCCTAATCAGATAGATGATCAATATTTTAATTCTTATAATCTGAAACTAATTTATTGAAATTTAGATTTAATATTCAAATTTTTAATTTTTATTATTGCAACTTTTAAATAATTTTATTGATTTTATTTTTGTAAATTTTTGAATAATTAAAATCAAATTAATGTTTAAAAATGACTAAAAAAATAATTTATTTTAACCAATAAAATTTAAATTAAATATTTTTAAATAAAATAATCTTCTCAAGTATAGTTCAGATTATAATGAGAGATATTGAAATTTGAGTGATGGATTTAAGTTAAAGCAATACTGTTGATGATCATAAAGATGATAAGAAATGTGAATGTAATAAATGTTCTGTCAAATGTGTGAGTTCTCTTAACACATAAATTGTATGAATTATATTTTGGACGCTACATCGGAGACCAAAACAAACCTGGGGTCTCGCATATATGAGGTAAATGCTGTGCAACATCAGTGGCTTTATGAGTTAAAAAGAAAAGCTATGTTGTGAAGCTCAGGTCACAGAGAAATAATTCAAAGTCTGGAATAATAACCCAGAAGACATTCCGCTTCATCTACTTTTTATAAAGTTGAGCCTCACCAAGAACTTTATGAGAGCCTTGGATTGGGAAATTCAAGTATTCATGTATCTTAAAAACGTGTTTCCTTCTTTTAGTAAGATCAAGATAAATGAAAGAAATTCTGGATGTCCCGACATTCGCAGTCTTATCTGCAAAGAGCACTTCAAAAATTTACTTAATTATGCAACAAAGAATCCAAATACATGGATACAGTCTCGGATTTACATTAAAATAATCATGCAATGAGAGTAAACATGTCTAAAAATTATTTTTATGAATTCATTTTTGGATTTTTTCCTAACAACCTGTGTACGGTTAATGATGAGAATGATGAATGATTCATATCAGGAGATCTCAATAATGGAGAAGTAATACCAGGGAAAATAGAGTCCCGAAGTGCTTGCATCCATTTGTTGGTCAATTTTACAAGACAAATTCAAAGAATAATACAAGAAAAAAAGTTTTAACTGACTTCAACTATGCTTAAACACAAAACACGTATAAGTTCAGCCCACTAACGCTTATTTCCAGTCAAGTACGAAATATATAAAAAACTTGTGATTAGCGGTTTGATTTAATTACAAACAGTTTATTTTAATTAAGAAGCAAACAAAAGTTTTAAAATTGTTGTACAGTGCAATAATTTATTTCATTATATTGTATTAGGAACATAGAACAAACATTCAAAAAATATTAATTATTTGTCATAAAAATTTGAATTTTCTTGTTTGAAAGAACATTTAAGAATAACTATTTCAAACATCACTTTTGTGAGATTTTGATAGATTCTCCCGAATATCGCAAAAACGAGAATGATTTATGTGTTAATCTAATGGAAATGATTGTTTTGGTAATTAATGACATTTTATCAGGACATTTTGGAAATTGTGATTTCCAATTTATTAAAATTATAGAAATAATTTAATTTTAGGAAAATTTACATTTAAATTTGAGAAAAAAAATCAATTTATCAAAACATGACCGATAGTAAATACAAATCAACAAATTTTTTATATATTACTTTTAAATGATTCAAGATAATAATGTAATAAAAGTAATAGAACGAGGGGAAATATTGAAAAAAAAACGTTTCTTTTTTACTCAATAGAATTTCTTAAACTGTCATCAACTTCAAAGGGTTTTTGAAAAGCTAAGCTTTGCGATTTAGCAATATTCAGTAAATTTTCATATTTCAGCTAAAGAATTTTGCTTTCGTTTGCAACAGTAAAATTTTATGTCGCGCTAAAACTACAGGATTTGTCTATATTATTCAATTGAGATATTATTTATGGTAACCGTATATTTCTTATACAGTCGAAGAGTGAGTAAATAAAATTTGATCTTTCCTGCCTCAAGTTGTCCAAAAGAAAACGATTTAATAAATATTTAACACTTAATTAGAGCACTAATTTATATTAAATAAAATTAATCAATATTAATGTTAAGAACATTGTGGCAATTTTCATTTGAATATTTATTGTTACGCCATTTAAAGTCATCGCAACTCTTGGAAGATCGTTCACCGTTTGACCTTATTCTAATTTTTAATATTGATTATTCAAACAATTTTAATGTTATCAAAATGAATTTAAATTTTATTTAGATCTATTAAAATTCATCTATTTATTCTTGGGAATTCTTTTTTCTTTCCACAGACATATGTTTTTGAGATGGTTTGGACTCTTCTCAATGATAAGACATTCTCTTCATCCCAATTAACAGAGAAATTATTTCTGAACCTTTATAATCACACTTTCGTAAGTTTGCAATCAAGAAATTTATGTTTTCTTCGCTAGGTTTCATAATTACACTCAGTATTGAAACTAAAGAAAACAGTTAAAACACAACGTCAATAAAAATAAGTAAATTATAAAATCAATGAATAAAAAACCTAAAAAAATTCGATTTCTATAGCATAAATCAGGCACAGAAATTAATAAATTATCTATCATTAACAATAAAAATTCCAATGTTCTAAAACCACCGTTTGTTTTGGGCCCACCTATGGTTAATGAAAATATATAATACAGTCGAGTACGAATAATTCCAAATTCTTTTTCCTCAAACATATTAACTTGGCACTACAGTTTCGACTTTTCTTTACTCAACCGTATTATATTTTGTTTGATAAAAAATAAAAGCTCTGATTGGATAACCAATCAGAACGAAAGTGTGATTTGTGGGTTGTATGTTTTATTGAATTAGTGTGTGCTTTTTTTAATTGTATATGTGTGTAAATTGATTATGTTTGATTTGATTGATTGTGTGATTGATTGATGAAATGTTTTAGTTATAATTAAAGAATTGATACGTTATCAGTCAAGTGTTCGTGTGGAGAGTCATGTTATAATTTTAGTGTTTAAAAATAGAGAATTAATTAATTGTTGCAAAAATCAATTAAGAGTGCTACAATTTTAATTTAGAGACAAAAAAATGAGCCCAAAAGTCTTTTTTGTATTTTGTATTGGTTTTGTTAATGAAAGATCCAAAATAAAAAAATGGGATCAATTATTAATAATTAAAAATAAATAATAAATTGAATTTTTGTGACAAGGGTTATTAAGCGTCTGACATTGGGATAATTAAAACCATCAATGATGTGCAAACCGTAAAAAACAATGATACTACACGAATGATTCCTAGTCGTCAAAGATAGACGATTTTTTAAATATTTCATTATTTTAAAGTATTTGTATATTCAAATCAGCTGAAGTGTTGGATTTCGTTTTAAATAATTTTAGAAAACATATATAAAAAAACATAAATTTTAAAATTAAAATGATATATATATATATATGAAATAATTACGTATATGTATGTTGTTAATTGATTGACGTTTGTTGGAATAATATAAATATTATAATTATTAAGAACACCAACATGGCTTTTCAAACTTTTATTTTCATTACAATCAGAATTGTCTTTTGGACAACTCTCAGCGAAACTCTCGTCATTCGACATCGTTCTAAATT
>MQRK01250869.1:0-23773 GCA_001938485.1 Girardia tigrina
ATATATATATATATATATATATATATATATATTGTATTTGTGATTTTCATTTTAAAATTATAAATTACAAATTCTGAACATTCTTATTGTTTAGACTAATTTTAAATGATTTTTTAGCACCTGTTCGAAAGAGAGAAAAATTCCTTCGATAAACAACATAAAAAAGTACCGAGATTGAAATATATTTACTGAGAAAAATTATCATTTTCGAATTCAGACAGCCAATTTTTAAATATGATTTTCCCATTAAATATATTTAATTAAGACAATTATAATTTAATTTAAATTAATATTTAATTTAATTTAAAACAAAAGAATTATTAAAATAATAAAAAAAGCAATTTGGGTCTGAAAATTTTATTAATTAAAAATTTCCTTTTTATCGCCATATATTTCGATGGATTTTCTATCATCATCTAGCAAACTTTTCAACAATTGTACTACCTAACATACACACACACATAATATGTATGTGTGTATGATTATGCAATCAAATTGGAGAATACCTAATGAAATACTTTTAACAAAGAGGAAGAGAAGCTTGTTTGAGCAGAAATCGATGGATTGAGTAACTTGATCAATAATGTCTCACAAAAGATCCTTTCCCAATAACTTTAAAAAATACTGCATAGTATTTTTAAATCGTTTATCGTCACATCCGACCAACAAACTTACATATGTCCATTTATATTGCTACCATTACCCAATCGTTTGTGCTCCTGAATCCGCTTACAGAGAGGAGAAGAATTCTCTACACCCATTACAAGAAAATTAATAAACAAAGATTAATTATTAATTAATTAAGTTATTTATTTTAAAAAGAATTAAAGAAAATAGAATTTGTAATAATTTTATGTCTCAATAAACTCGTTTTTCTTAATTTTTCGGCGTTTTTTTTGTTTTTTATTGTCAAAGTGGTCTGCCTTAATTTGCTTTACGAAGAAAAAAATTATAAAAAATACATTATTTGTTTTAAAAAAAATTCTTTAACAAAATTTTATTTAATAGGTTTTCTTAAGATTATAATTTAATTTTATGGAAATTTTTCGGTCTGGCTTCTGTCTTGTCATTAAATTTTGCGGTCTGATAATGAAAAACAGATTAACCGAAGATTCTTTTATCATTTATGTTAATTAAAAGAAAACATTTTATGCCAATTTAAACAATAATTAAATATTTATATTATTTTTAAAAAAATAGTTTTTGAAAATAAATAGAAAGAAATTTCTACAATATTTTTTATACTTTTTCTTTTAATCTTAAGAAAAGATTATTAACTTTCAAAACAAGAAATAAAAGGAAAAATAAAACTTCATTTCATTATTTGTTTATATTTTTGTACATACAAAAATACATTTTTTTTCAAATAAAAATATAATATTTTTGAACAGTTAAAAATGTTTCAAATAAAAATAAATAGAAACTCACATTTTATTTCGTCTTCATTTCTGTTTTTATCAAATAAAACGTTTTGTTTCTAAAAGAATTTTTAACAATCGTTTGGGAAACATTAAAAAATTGTTTCTATTAATTTTTAGCAAAAAGATTTTAATTTTTCCTCAAATCTCATTGGTTAATAATATATTTATTTTCAATCAAATTTTTATTTGTCAAGGTCTGACCTTATAATAAATGTAAATATTATCAGAATTATTGACATAATAGAGATTTCGTGTGGAAAAGATTACAAAATTTGTTTTAGAAAAAAAATTGTCATTGTTGATTTATAAATAAATGATGATTAAAATATGCATTTGCCATATTTTTTTTCGTTTTCTGTTGTAAAAATAAAACTTTTGTAATCTATTTTTAATTAATAAAATGTATCAATTTTAATAACTTTGGCGACGAAAGACAAACTATACGTGTGAGGAATATTTTGAATTGTATGAATGTGTGAATGTACTGATGCAGTATGTTGATTCGAGAATGTCGAACTTAGAATGGTGATTCTCCCACCCAGATGGAAATTGGTATTTTTTATATTTACAGTTGTTAGAATCGCTGGGTTCATCAATCGTAGGACCAAAATTAGAACTCATGTGCCAGAATAAAAGAAGTTTAATTTTCCGCTTCCAATCTAAACATTTGTCACTTATTAAAATTAGATATTTGATATATGAAAATTAAATATTTAGGAAAAAGAAAGAAAAATTTAGAAAATTTGTTAAAATAATCATGATTAAAAATAGAAATAAAAAAACCAATTAGAACAATGTCAAACGATGAACGATCTAATGAGAATTGTGATGACTCTAAATGTGATAATAATAAATACTCTAATGATAATTGTCTAAATTTTCTTAAAAATACAGATGACGTTGTTTACTTTCGGAAATGGAAAGTCATCTTAATACCCTAAAAAAACCATTTATAACGTGAGGGTTATATATTGAAAAAACTTTTCATTTTTTTAAAAGGGAATTCGATTCTTCTAATCCTTGTTCTAGGACAGCTCTCCACGTGATGGTTAATCGCATTTCCATATTTCCTTGTAACATTCATTATCTCAGAATTTTAGTCGAAGTTAGAGGGTTTCTTGTTTTATGATTCCTTTGGATT
Organism: Girardia tigrina; assembly: GCA_001938485.1. NCBI lineage: Eukaryota > Metazoa > Platyhelminthes > Tricladida > Dugesiidae > Girardia > Girardia tigrina. Next base: position 2,563 of record MQRK01250869.1, read on the forward strand.
TCGTCATTTTTCTTAATGAAGAATCTTCTGATGTCTTTGTGAGGGATAATTGTGAATGTTGTAAGTTTGTTGTTTGTATGCTGTTTAGATTGGTGACTCTCCTACTCAGATAGAATTGCTATGTTTATTGATTGATTATTTGAATCTAATGAAATTAATTTAATGATATTAATTTTAAGTACTAATTCATTAAAGTTTGATAATTATGAATTTTAATAATATTTTCAGTAAATGATTTTAACTTATTAAATATAATATATTTTAAAAATTAATGTTTATTTAAAAAATTACGTAATGACTTTTATCCAATAAAAATCATGAGAAATTAAAATTTATTATTAATATTTCCCATTCGTTGTTTTTTTAGATTTGAATATATTAACAAAAAACTATATCAATCAAAGAAAGATGACCAATGAAAATTGTTGTGAAGAATCTGTTTGTGTTGTAAATAAATGTTTGCATTCAAATTGTGATGCTGTTAATATAGTCTTTATAATGTTTTATTTAATATTTTAATTTTATCAATAAATTCGGATTTGTCTTTTTCCGACTTTTCTAAGCCTGACGAAAAAGTAAATTTAAAGAACTGTATCTCTTTCTTTTCAAATTTATTTAACTTCAGTTGATTTTACGAAATGTTTTTGGGCACTTGTTTTAGATCTCCAAATTGCTGTCTGTCATGTTTGCTTCCAACTATAATATTACATAAGTTTATACGTACGAATTTTTTGATTCGAAAACTGCATTCAATAGTACGCTGAAATATAACAGGATAGAGATTATTCAGTATTTTTGTCATTCCAACAAACCTATATGATAAATTATTTATGTTTCCGATGCATTTATATCTGGTTTTTACAAATCGGTGACATGTTCATAAAACATTCAGAAGACCACAAATAAGCACGATACTCCCTCAGCACAAACAAGTGACAACCAGCCAAATCCAAATTATATCAATATCAAATATCAATTATCCAAACTTTCCAAATATTTCCAATTCCCATGTCGTGCTTGAGAGGATCAATCAGATTTGGTGATGGTGGAAGGGCCTTATTACAGTGTAAACTCTAAATTTAGCCAAAAAATGTGGAATGCCAAAACAGAGTTGTTAACATTTCCATTTTCATTTTCTCCAATTTCATATTCAAATAATGTATCCTTTTCACTATAAGTAATCATAAAAAATTATCTCCATCCACAGGATCTTTAATATCTGCTTTAAAATCTTAAAAATTTTGGCAAAAATCAGAATTAGGCCAATTTAGAGGGTTTCCGTTGATTTTTAAAATGTTGTTTCTAAAAGTGGCCAAAATGGGAATTTGACCAAATTCAAAGGTTTTAATGTTTTTTTACTGTTTTTATTGAATGTTTTTCGCTTTAAATTACACCAATACCTCGTTTTGTGTCGTTTTGTTTTGAATCAAGAATGTACAGAATATCGATTAAATCAATCAAAATTTCAGTATTTCGATGGAGAGACTTATATTTGAGCAGTCCTTCGTTGAGCAAGTCCTCAGTTAGAAGTCCGTTTTTTGAATTTAAATAAATGAATAATATTTCCTATGGTATCATCAGTGATCGGAAAAACAACAAATAACTAAATAAAGAAAATAAATCTTAGGTTAGAGTTTAGGGTAGTAGAGTTTAATTAGTTATTTATATAGCTTATTTAAATTTTAGTTATAAGTCTTAGGAAGAATATAATCATTGATAAATTATTTTTCAAATTTACTATCATTCAAATATATATTATTAAGTTATCTGGAAAGTTCGTAGCGTTTTTTCAAGAAAATTTGAAACGCTATAAAAATTGAAATGACTGAGATCAGTCTACAAAGTATTCTCGATTGTTTTCCACCACCTTTGCCATCTTTCTTCAAGTTTCATAATCCATTTTTCATAAAACGCTTGACTTTTACTCCCAAAAAACTCATCAAGGTAATTTTGCAAGCATCTTTTTCTGTGAATTTTTTACCCTTAATCGAGTTTTGTAGACAACGGAATAAGTAAAAATCTGAAGGTGCAATATCTGGCGAATACAGTGGGTGCAATAGAATATCCCAACCAAGCTCGGCTAATTTTATTTCGAGTTTGCAAAGATGTATACGGTTTTACATTATCATGATGGAATAAAATGCCTTTTCTGTTCGCTAATTTCGGACTTTTCTCCTTGATTGCATTATCCAATATGAATAGTTGCTGACAATACTTATCAGAATTAATTGTTTCTATTTAGAAGTGGCTTGTAATAAATCACGCCCTTCCAATCCAACCACACGCTCAATAAAACCTTTTTTGGGTGTAAATCCGGCTTAGCTGATGTGAGAGGCTTACTTCCAGTTTCCCCCATGATCTTTTGCGCTGTACGTTATCGTACATTATCCATTTTTCATTGCCGGTAATTAGAACCGCTCTCTTTATTTCTTTTGAGGAGCGAAATGCAGGCAAAAACTCTATCAGAAAGCACTTTTTCTGTTAATTTATGTAGCACCCAAACGTCAAGTCTTGAAACAAAACCAAGCTTCTGTAAATGTTCGTGTATTGCACTTTTTGATATCTGCAATAATTCTGCCAAGTCTCGAACGTTTATCTCGGATTTTCGGCGATTTTAATTTTCAGTTCATCGTCATCTATAGTGGACGGGCAACCAGATCTTTCTGCATCTTACAGGTTGAAATTACATTTCTTGAAGTTCGCAAACCACTTATGTACTGTACTTTCCCCAGCCGCACTAGAACAATAAACGTCACAAATTTTTCGGCAGCGTTTTTCTTCTCATTATAAAAAAACAGCATTACATGTCTTAAATGAATTTTATTTTCGGTCATAATTAGGAAAATAAAAATTCAAAATGAATTCAAATTATTTCATTATTAATTCTCGCTTTTTTATGTATTTGTTTTAATTATCAAATATTTTTTTAGGAAACAAATTAATTGTGCAATTCGATATAACAAATAACAAACGTTTATTTAAATTTATTTAGTTATTTTCGATGTTTTGTCCCAGTGACATTTTGTCTTTTAATGTTTTTAGTCATGTAATGTTTTGTCTTAGAATCACATCATCTCGTGGGTTATCAACTGTAAAAAAGTAACATTTTGGAAATTAGCTGATTTGAGTTACCTACGGTGGTAGAAAACAAAATAGAAAGTTATAGAAAACAAAATGAAAATCTTATAGATTTCTTGTTTTATTAGGTTGATGCAACAGAAATGTCATTTTTAATGTATTTAATATTCATTGTTTGATATATTTAAAAAATCATTAATAAATAGATTCATATTTAAATTTACTTTAAAGATTAAACTTTACTCTATATTGTGATATCAGGTATGACATTATTGTTTTTAATTTAAGGTGTATTTATTTTATTTTAGAAATTTTAGAAAAAAAGGAAATGAGAACAATTTTATTCTGCGATTTCAAACTAGGTCGAAAAGCGACAGAAACGGCTCGGAATATTAACAATGTATTTGGACAACGTACCACTAATTTACGAACAGTACAACGTTGGTTTTCCAAGTTCCGTAGTGACAACGAGAGCCTTGAAGATGCGAGAGTCGACCATCACAAGTTGACGATGACCATTGGAAGAAGTTAATCAATGCCGACCCGCATAAAAATTTACGGGAAGTCGCTCAAGAACTTAACGTTCACCAATCAACAGTTGTTTGCCATCTGAAGCAAATCGGGAAAGTGAAAAAGTTGGACAAGTGCGTGCGATTAAACGATAATCAAAAATATCGTCGTTTTAACGTGTGTTCTTCTCTGCTTTCGCGTAATAAAGCGATCCATTTCTAGATCGAATTGTAAAGTGCAATGAAAAATGGATCCCATACGACAACCGACAAAGTTCAGCCCAGTAGTTCGATTTCAATGAGGCTCCAAAGCCTTTCCCGAAATCAAAATTACACCAAAAAAAGTCATGGTAACTGTTTGGGGGTCCGCACACGGTTTAATCCATTACAGCTTCATAAAACAAGGCGAAACAATTACAGCGGAAAAGTATTGTCAGCAAATTGACAAAATGCACCAAGAACTATAAAAAACGGCCGGCATTACTCAATAGAAAGGGGCCAATTCTTCTGTATGACAATGCTTGTCCATTATGTTGCAAGAAAGACCATGCTGAAGTTAAACGAACTGGGATAGGAAACTTTGTCTCATCCACCGTACTCACCAGAACTTTCTCCTACAGATTATCACCTTTTCAAACATTTCAACCAGTTCCTTCGCGAAAAATGATTCAGAAATCAAGGAGATGCCGAAAGAGCCTTGGACGACTTCATCGCCTCCAGAACTCCAGAATTTTATGAAACTGGAATAAAAATACTTGTTACCCGTCGGCAACAGTGTGTTCAATGTAAATGTTTTTATTTTGACAAATAAAGTTAATTCTAAAGAAAGCTATGTTCATTTAAAGTTGATGGTTAAAAAACAACATTTCTTTTGCATCAACCTAATAATAAAATTCTATTCAAATATGATAATATTAAAATGAAAATCACTTTAAGTTATATTGCCCGTAGCAGTGTTCAATGTGCTTTTAATTGGTAGTTGAAGAAAAAACATTTAAAATCAGAAATTATTTATACGTCTATAATAAATTTCAAAATCAAGTAAGACTTTCATGATAAATCATCATGGGAGAATGTCAAACAAAATATTATTCCTCTTTGATAATTTAGCATTCATCATTCAGACTTACTGACAATATCAAAATTTTCTTTTGATAAATCTTCTTTTATCCTTCATAATCTTTCACTGGCATAGGAGCTTGAACAGTTTACGTATAAATTTTGTAATTTATTAAAAATACTTCTTAGATAAGAACAGGCGTATAAATTGGAAAAGAAATTGCAAACTCATATATAATCAAGTTTATGATGTAAAGGAGTTCTTAATTGAAAAATACATATTCAGGTAAATATATTTTAAAGACGATTCATCAATATTTATTTAGTATATACAGAGAGATGTGATACAGACGCAACAATAAAAGAAATTTATTATTTATTTTCTAATTTTATTGGTTATGTAACACAGCCATGTGAGGGTCAACATAAAGTTTTAATTGTCCATTTATCCATGAAACCTATTGGAAAACCCAAGTTAGAAATGAAGGAGAAGTAATTCTTATTTCATTAATTTGATGACACATTTAGTTATATCCGATTTATTTATATTAGTTTAATTTATCCCAGTTTCTGGTTGGGAGGTACATATTAATTATTTATTAATTTTAATTATTTTTTAATTAATATTTCATTAATTTATATTATTAGGATGGAAATGTTATAAAATATAAAATGGAAAAATATTTATGGGATTATAATTAATTACATATAATGAATTCATATCTCTTTGTGCCTCCACTCAAACAGGTTTTAAATTTAACGCCGTGGCGTTTTTTTCAAATGCTGATTCGAAGGTGCGGCGTTAAATTGAAGTAATACGGTATATATATTTTTTTCTGTCACAAATATAATTTTCAAGATTTTTTAGTTCAAAAACAAGTGAACGGTTTTTTTTAAAAAGGGAAAAAAATCATAAAAAGGCGGCGTTTATTATAAAATATCGCATAAGGATGCGGCGTTAAACCGAAGTAATACGGTAATTGTTTATTTTATTTCAAAAGACATTTAAAATGTTGAGTTTAAGACCTATTTTAACAATTTAGATGACGATCAAGGAAATAAATTATTCTGTCTGTAGGTTAGCCACAAAAAAGATCAGAATTAACCAATTTGAGAATATAAATGTATAAATTTTCTTGTTAGTATACAATTACTTCATTCTCTTAATTTTTGATTTATATTTACGTTCGATTTGAATTAAAATAGTTTTAAAATACAATTAAGTAATTTTCTTAATTAATAAGATTAAAAATCAAATTAAGAATGGTTCTAATTAATAATCGTCAATAAAAAATTTAAAAAGTGGTCAATTTCAAAAAAATCTTTTAAACAATAACTGACCACTCGCTCTGATTAGCCAGCCAATCAGATCGAGTTATTCGATATTTTGACAAATGATCCATGCATTATATTTTAATTTAATTATTTTTCAATTATTTTATTTGATGTACACATTATTTCATATTTAAAATATAAAAGGTTATAAAAATGCAGAGAAAACGATAAACCATTTAAAAATTCGTCATTAAAATTATACGATTTGAGTCTTTTTGAGACTTTGAACAATGAAAAACAATTTACTTGAAATGAAAAGACTGTCTTGGTACAGGAAATGGGTACGCTTGAATATAAATAAAATAATTAATCTGAGACTCCATTATACTTTATAAAAAATTTTATTATTTGTGGATAAAATAAATAAATAAATAAATAGATAAATATTTCGTTAAAATTTTGTATACAACTGACAAAAATATTTTTTCTTTATGAGAACTGAGTTAAAGTAACGAATTAAATTTTATAAAACATAATATAGTTAAATCAAAGATAATAAATAATAAAATAATTAAAAATCAAAAATATACTCTAAAATAAAAAAAAATTCTAAATCGAACACATATTCATTGAGTTTGTGAATCTAATTTTAATTAATAAAATTAATTATTTATTTCTTTTTGCTTGATCTGCCTTTTGAATTACTAGAACAAATTTTTCATTTTTAGGCGATGAGTCCAGGAAAAGACAAAATTTTCCAATTTTAATTATTTATTAATTAATATTTAGTTAATTTATAATATTAGAATGGAAATGTTATAAAATATAAAATGAAAAAAGATTTATGGGATTATAATTAATTTCTAAAACATTTACTTTAATTTATCTTATGAAAAGATTTTTGACTTTTATTTTTTTATTATGAATTATTTTTTGCAATTTTCTTTCTTAATTAAAACAATATTGATTTTTTTTCTTTTTCTATCTTTTTTTTGTTTTAATTGTTATGAACATATGTAATAATGTTTTTTCGTTAAAAAACTTTTTTTTATTATATTAGTTTTTAATAACAAAAAATTAATATAAAATGTAATTTTTTTTCTAAACAAATTGATTTTTTTATTTAATTAAACAAATTTTATTTTTATGAAATTTGTATTAAAAATAATTAAATTAATTACATGGATTATTTTAGTGGTATCGAAAAGATAATTAATATTAACAATTTTATTCTGAGAAAACATTTTGAAACATATTTCTAAAGATTTTAATATTTATTCTTAAAAATAAAAATATTTTTGATACACATCTCCAATTTTAGGAGATTTCTTAAATAATACTCTACATTTATCAGTAAATAACAAAAAAAAATTTATAAGTAAATTTTTTTTAAGAATTTAATCCTTATAAAAAATTTTGGTTCTGGCAAAAAATAGTTTTTAATAATTTTTTAATTAACACTATTCATAAAATATATCTTGTATGAAAATTAGAAATAATTTCATCAATTTTGTTATAAAAATATCGATATTGATTGAATCAACTTCTTTATAGTCTCTTTCTAAAAAGTCACTGAGCACCTTATTTTTTAATCACCTTATTAAATAAATGAATATAAAATATGAACCAATTGTATGATATAAATGAAATAAAACTTTATAAATTAGTATGTATAATTAGTATTTTGAGGAATATTTTTGAATGGTGCTTATTGTAAGTTGTTTGATATGTTGTTTGAGGATTGTCTTTCTCCAATCTAGGTGGAAGATTGATATTTTAAATATTTTAAAACGTCGGATTATTTAATCAATTTTAAAATTTAAATAACTAACTTTAAAACTAAATTAATATATCATAAATAATATATTTAAAATATTTTTTTGTAATTTAAACTATAAATTATTTTGAAATTGAATTGTAAATAAATTGTAATTTAAATTTGTTTAATTAATAAGACGTTTAGTAATAGAATTAAATTTATCAATCAAGAACGATCACAAGTTACGAAAGGTCTGTGGAGAATTGTCCTAGTGGCGATTCAAGTTGTGATATCAATAAATGTATTGAAAATCCAATTAATGTTCTTAATAAGTATTATTAGATGTTGTTCTCATAAGATTTTCTGCTTTAAAATTACCCGTTTATTTATTTTAATAAACAGTTGCATTTTAAAAAGCTATTGTAAAAGTGAACAAACCAAATCATAATAATTAAGTAAATTCACTTTTAACAATAAATAGAATAAGAATAGTGATAATTGTAATAATAAAATTATATTTGTACTAACAACAACCAGAAACAGAAAGGATACAAGGAAGATGGATATTTTTATCACCTCTTATGATGAGTTACTAGTGCAGTGAGCGAAGTGTCGGGTCCGGCGGAGACGATCACCCAATTGAAGGGTGCGGGGGGAGGCCGTTAGTGAAAGAACCCCTGTGGAAACCAGGGCCGGTGTAGATGATTCCTTCGGGTTGATGCATGCGGCGAATTTATTTTTGTAAAGACCGGGCACTTTTGCTCACTGAGAAAAAAAATATAAAAAAGGAAGAATGATGGAGGATAGAGAAGCTATTGAAACAAATTAGTTACTTTTAATTGTTTGTGAAATGTAATGATCAATATTTTTCTGGAATCACAAAGTTTTCTTGGATGTAGTTGTTTCAGACTGCCATTAATTGGATTAAAGCAGATAGTAAAAATATATATAGGAAAGTTTTGTTGAATAAAACTGGTATGGGATGTAAAATTTCTTTAAATTGGATAATAGTGGATACCAAATTGTTGATCTGATTTGACTTTTTTCACTTTATTCGTTTTCTTTTAAAACAAACAATAATTTTTTGTATGGCAGGAAATAATGACTAATTTAGATTTGGTTTTACTTTTTTATGTATTTTAAAATTTTAAATTTGAATTTAAATATTGACTTTTTTTATAAATTATTAATTTACATTTATATTAATTGTTATTTTATATTATGATTATTTCTATTTATATAGTTTGCTTGGAATCAACCGTTTGATGTTGGTAGATTAATAAATCGCTCACCAAACGATACTGGTCCCAAACAATCAACGGGATCCAAAATATTATGAAAAATATAAAGAAGATATTTGTCTAAAAAGTGTGTCTATGTGTCGGTCATGCTATGATCAAATTTTGAAATTACAGAATAACTCTAGTAAAAGAACGTGTCAATCTGGATATCCCGCGTTGAGATGGTTCTGTTTGTACAGCGAAAGATTGCAGAAAGACGCCGGGAAGCCGACGAAATCGTTCGAAAACCATGCAGGTCGTTAAATTGTTAAATCAACACCGATTTCTAATAATGACGATGAATGATTCATACAATGGATTTCGTTAAAATACTAATAAAATACTAATTTATTTGATAAATGACGATTTCTATTTACTAACTTCACTTATTAATTATATTGCTAAAATTCAATTTAGTATAAATTACAAATTTTTGCTAATAATGAATATCAACATTTCATTTATAAATACGTTTTTTATTAATAATGCAAATCTAAAAAATTTTAACGGTGAAAATTTAAGTTACGTTGGCTCTATTGATAACCTTAATAAAATATTTTTCAAAAATAAAAATAATAGAAAAAAAATTAAAAAATTACTAGACATAATTGTCTGCAATCGGTCATGCTTATATTTTAAATTATGCTTATTTTCATTGTTTTTTCTCGTTCGGTGAAATAGCATTTATTTTTGTATTTTTTTATCTGTTTGTCATCGTAAATAAACTATATTATTTCTAGACGTTTTCTTTTTTAATATTATCAGTACTTATAGTTTCTTGGTAGGTGAAGTTACTAAAAGCAATGTTACTAAAAGTACATTAATTGGTTATGCAATTTGGAGAGAACCAATCCATTGTTCTAAGGAAATTGCAAGGCTTTGGTAAAATCCTAAAGGTTGAAAGATGGGTGCCACACCAGTTATCTCTAGCAAATATTGCTCATAGATTGAGTTTGTGTATTTTGCTTTATGCACGTCACTAGCAAAACTCGTTTTCTTTGCGAATCGTTACTGCTGATGAGAAGTGGGTGCATTTCAAGAATCCAGAGGGCAAAAGATCATTGATGGACCCTGACCAAGCAACAACTTTTATTTCTAAACCGAATATTAATGGAGGGATGATGCTATTTTGATATTGTGGGATGCAAAGGGAGTGCATTACTATGATTAGCTCAAACGCGGGAAAACAGTTACAGCCCAGTGCTACAGCAATAAAATGCTTAAAATGAGCAATATAATCAAAGCATTTGTGGTATCCAGTTTGGTCAAAGTGCCAGGAAGATTAAAGAAGATCATTTTTTCGTCGACAACGATTTGCTCTTATGGAATAAATTGTATGAGAAGTTTAATAAATAAATTGAGATACAAACAGTATACAGTTTCTATTATCTATACACTACACCACAAAAAACGTTACTTTATTTATTTTAACTAATAACTATAATGTGGTCGACCGTCCATGCCTTTGGAACTGAGAATCAAAAAAAATACTTGCCTCATCTTGGCCAAAAACTGATTTGCAATTCGAGGAACAATGTTACCAAAACTTTGATCAAAGAGAATAGGCTTCAATGGTCTGACTGGCTTAGAAAACCGTCTCTGTCCGCATCCTTAATTGAAAAGAATAACGAATCAATGTTTTTGTAAGAACCACCACTTCTACCATAAATGAGGTTAATTATACGAAATATATTCAAATTATTATCATCAATTTCATCATGAACGATGTGGACGTCTCTTTGACACTTGTGGCAAAAGAAACTTTCTGCATCCGTCCCAGTCATCAAACAAATTTAAAAACAATTCAAATGTTGTTTCACTAACCGAAAACGTTATTTCTTAGATTTTAACACTTTAAACATCAATATAAATTTTCTAATTCAATAAACTGCACTTTTTTACGTTCAAACAATTTCAAACCTTTTTAAAAAGTTAAAAAACGTTCTTTCTTCTTTAACGAATAATTATTTCTATTAATTACGATTTTTATACAAAAAAAACAATTTTTCCTTAATTTTCATCACATGGAAAATGACTATAAATTTACACAAAATATTTTTAACAGGTTTTAATATACGAAAATTTAGTCAGAATCTGAATATAAATTAATTACTAAATATAATTCAAAGTTCCGAATTTTTCCATAACGAATATGTCAACCGAATCGCTCAAATTATATGAGCTAATTCATAGAAAGTGTAATGAACCTTATTAAGACACATCTTTTGAACAATTGATTTCAAATGGAGATACAAAAACAATTTAAAAGTATAAGAAATCGGTTAATTAATATTCCAAAAACAATCTGATTCCAGAATACGATTGTCGCTTTCCGCACTACATAGCTTCGCTACATTAGATTTATATTAAAGCTGGATGCAGTCGACTCTTCAACATCGAGGACAACGGCGTGGAATCATAATGTAATCCAACAAATAGCTCATAAAGGAGTTGAAACGGTGCTTTGACCACAGGTGCTTTGATCATAGGGAGTTTGTCCACAGCGGGGGTTTGACCATAGGGGGTTTGACCATAGGTGGTTTGTCCACAGTGTTTAATATTTTTAAAATAAATTTGATTAAAGCTTCTTTTATATATTTATTGGACATGTTTCGATGATTACATACATCATCATCAACAATATTTGGAAATTTAGCATTTTAATATTTGTATAGTTCTCCGTGATTTTGGCTTGTGTGGGCTAGAATCTAATATTTTAGTTGTTACTAATAATATGATTTTAAAATGTATATTAAGTTTAAATAGAATATTTTTTTAATATATTTTATTTTATTGGGTAATAATGGCAAAAAATATTTTAATTAAAAATTTTAAGTATTGAAATTACTTTACTTTGCCCATTAAGGTTATTTCAATACTTAAAATTTTAATTAAAATATTTTTGCCATTATTACCCAATAATATTTTAATAAAACAAAATATATTAAAAAAATATTCTATTTAAACTTAATATACATTTTAAAATTAAGCAATACAGGATAATGTATGAAAAAGTACAACGTGCTGTTGAGACATATGGTCAAACAGATGTATTGACATATTTGCGTGCTATTGCACATCTGTCATTTAGTTAACCATAAAACTGTTATTCCATTAACTACAATATTTGCATGACATAATTATTTTGATTTGATTTTATCATTTATATGTGGTCTTCGTTTGTGAATAATTTCTGTTTAATATTAAACCTAGTAGGCCTGGCCCCAGCCTTTATGGGGACAAAAAATAAACAAATTATTTGTTCTCATAATTAGTATATATATATATATATATATCAACTATGGTCAAACCCCCGCTGTGGACAAACCCACTATGGTCAAACCCCCTATGGTCAAAGCACCTGTGGTCAAAGCACCTAGAACCGTTCAAACAATAGAATCAAATGACATTTACAGTAAGGAATAATTTGAGTTGGTAATTTTTAACTTTTTGTAGTATATATTGCATGTTTGCTGTTTTTTGTTTGAATGTTGTGTGTTGATTTGGGATTGAGTCTCTCTTACCTAAATGTCTGATGAATATTTTGATTTTTATTATTCTAAACTAATTTAATTTTAACTTTAATATTCAAATTTATTTTAAAAATATTTTTGTTATAAATTTTAAATGTATGATTTGAATTAATATTTTTGAAAATAATTAAAGTTCATTTTTAGTAAAGTATATGAACTTTCCTTTTATTTAAATTTACATATAGTTTTATTTCAACTGTAATACTTCTTACTCCGGTGTTATCTATCTATTTTTTGTTGTTTTCATCCTGTATTTCAATCCATGTAAAGCAATACTTTTGCCAAATACCATACCATTGTGTGAATTTGATGTATTCTTCTGTGAATTGTGTTTCTTTTGTTTTCTATAATGAGTTTTTATTTCGGGTTTGTTTGATGAAGAAATTGATGATAAGTCGAATCTGTAAAGAAATTCTACATCAGAAAAAATAATATTTTTTAAAAATCGATAAATTAAAAAGAGAAATATTACTAATCAACCTATTAGGAAATTTCGTGGATTGTGTATAACTATGAGTCAACTTTATCAAAGTAAAAGATAATTATATCGTAAAAAGAAAAAAGAAAAAGGACCCGAGTTTTATTGTCATTCAAAGAAGAGATATTAATCTTTACTATCGAATTCACCTAACTAAATCTTTATTTACCTTTCCATAACGGTCGAAAATATATTATTCCCGAAGAAGCATACCATTTAAAGTAAATATATTTAATCGTTATAAACTGTTGTTATTCTCCACAGACTCACTTTCTTTTTCATTATGTTTTGATCTAACAAGAAATTGCCTTATTTTTATCCGTTTTACTATTTCGTTAATTTATATTATATTATTGTTTGTACTCTAAATAGTTTTGATTTCTCTGTACTTGGTCAAGAAGCAGATTAGTGCTTTTGTTAGCCCATAGATACCACTGCTTGTTTACCTTTATTTTTTTTTATTTTTATCATGAGACTCTTCATAATAAATCAAATTTCTTCAGATAATTGAAAAGATATAAAAATATAGAAAGATGATATGTGATGATACGAAGTGTTGTGAAAACATTTTGAATGTGATATTAATGTTGAAAAACTCATATTGATGTTGTTAATAAACATAAAACCATTTTTTAATTTTACAGGCACATTCATTTATAGTATTTCTGTTATAAAAAACGCACGAACTTATGATTCACAATAATACTTAAAATTTGATAATATATTTTACCAAAATAGTCTATCAGTTTTCTATTATTAATCATTCAATTAAAATTTTTCTTATTTTTTTGGTATTGAATTAAACCAAAAAATAAAAATTTCAGTTAAATAACAAAACAAATATTTTTGTATTATTATTTCATTTTCAATTTTTCAGATTAAAAATTCTAATTTATTTTTTTTTAATTTGTTTTCCTTCAAATCCATTGACCCTGTCTGAAAAAGCAATTATTTGCACTTGTTTCAAACAATAGATTATGCGTTTTCAAAAGAAGAATAATATTGAAAGAAATATTTAAACAAAAATTTATGCAAAATAAAAAACCGACAAATAATAATAATCTCAATTTTTTAATATATATAATATATAATATATATAATATATAATAAAAATATAATAATATAAAATAATATAATATAATATAATATAATATAATATAATATAATATAATATAATATAATATAATATAATATAATATAATATAATATAATATAATATTATTTTATAAAAAATTATATTATATTATATTATATTAAATTATATCCTTTATATTTTTATTATATATAATTTTTGTAATATCTGAAATACGTGAGAACATTTTAGATTTTAATAATAAATAATTATTCATTCATCAAATATCGATTTTATCAATGAAATTTTTTACAGAACAAAAGAATTATAACTTTTGTCGTCATAGTAATACTTAAAATAGTCGTAGAGAATTTATTGTCACTTATTATGGGTTTTCTTTCATGCGAAAAGAGATTGCTAAATTTAAAAACTGTGACAATAATAATTTTGATCATTAATCAATGCCGGTCCAAATTATTGATTCAGGGACCTTTGGTAATCCAGAACAAGTGCTGCGTGTGGAAGACAACATTTCAAGATCATGTTCCTCAAGGGTATTTCAATTCAACGACATCCTTCTTTCTCGACCTCAATGACTTGACAGAACCAAGCTCCACTTCTCCAACAGAACATTTCCATGCTAAATATGTCTCTATGTTTCTTACAAATATTCTACAAAATTCGGAAATAAAAAGAAATATTGTAAACCAAAAAGAAAACTTCATAGAAAACCGTTATATGAATTCAAATACAATTTGTTTGTCGAAATGTTTCAATGAAGGAAGCATTTGTTGGGGAATATTTTTTGAGGAGATATCGCATTTTTGTCTTCTGATTGTACACAAATCCAAAAATTCTACCTACTTCAACTGACAATCTTATTCCTTTTCATGTCTAAATGTTATATAATTATTTTTCTTGGACTTTTCTTCTTTCCAATGATTATATTATTTCTTTTAATTAATAAATAAATATTTTCAACTTTTGTTTATCAATTTAAAATTCCAACAGAAAGGAAGATTGTAGGACTGTTGTGTTTAGTTCTGGATTGGTCGAAGCATTAATTCTTGAAGTTTTATGATTGCGGAAAACATGTTGAGGAGTTGAAGAGTGTATCAGGGTCAAGGACACTGATAAAAGGTTTAAAAATATGTATTTTATGCAAATTTATGTTATTATCAAAGATAAATAAAGAAGGAATTCCTTTGTTTTTAAGATTTTTGAAAAGGATAATCATTTACATGGATAAATTTTTTCCCTTTAGATTTTTAAAAGAGAAGGAAATCGAAAAAATTTTGTTTGTTGGAATTTCGAAAACTTTTTTGTAAGAAAATATTATAGGTGTGAGGGATACTTTTATTTATTGTGTATTGTTTAGTATGTTGTTTTAGGACTGTGTTTTTCCCACCCAGATGGAAGATTGATATTTTAAATATTTTAAAACGTCGAGTTGTTTAATCAATTATAAAAATTTAAATTATCACTTTAAAATTAAACTACTTTTTCATAAATAATATTTTAATAATATTTTCTTAAAATAAATAAAATTTTTTTCAAATTTAAAGTATAAATTATTTTTTTAATAATTAAAATGTATTTTAAATTTGTTTGAATAATAAGACGTTAAAGAATATTATTAAAGATTATCAATCAAGAACGATGACGAGCTACACAAGTTTTACGGAGAATTGTTCTAGTGGTAATTCAAATTGTAATAATAATAAATGTAAAGGAAACTCAATTAATGTTCTTAATAATAAGAATTTTTCTTTCTCTTTTTTATTTTTTTATGAAATATCTTCAGTGAAGGGAGAGTAATTTATGACCGATAATAAAAGTAATTTATTTCTTAAGGGTACAATTATTATGCACTAAAGTTATTTATTAAATTATTTCTTGTATTGCCATTACTTTTATTATTATTATTATTAATTTTATTATTATTCAATGTACTACAAGGTTATAAATATTTAGTGGAATAAAGTAATATTACTTGGTAATAAAATATTAAAGGTGAAATTTTTAAAATTAAAATAAAAACAAATATTAATATTATAAGTATTTTTATTTAAATCCGCTTAAGATTTATAAAACAAATTGTTTGTCAAAAAAATGTTTGTTTAAATTTTTAGTGTTTATTAATTTTTTAGAAAACTTTGTATTATAATAAAATTTGGATTTCGGAATTAACTTCTACTAATTATTCTGAGGATGTTCCGGGAACATTTAATTAATGATTCATTAATTCAGGCAAGTTAATTGTTAAAGTAATGATTATATATAAAACGATTTTAATATCTATTTAAATTTATTAAAATGAGACAATTTTTGGAACACTTTTAAAATATGTAATCGATGCAGTCCATACGTTTCCATAGAGACTAGCCGGTGGGGCAGAGTCATATTGTCAAGGCAGCGGTTCGTGCTGGGCCCCTTTTATTTTTCTCAGATTGCTTATTAAAATATTAGTTCATCATTTTCTATTTTTCGTTTGTTATAAAGGAATTTCTTCAAATGGCTCTTTCCAAGTTAATTTCGTTGGTCAGATTCAAAAGAAATTCAGTTCAAAAATCAAAAATTGAAATTAAGCTCGTCAGCAAAACTTTAATTTCAAAAATTGTTCACACAAAATAATCAGCTTAATCGTTAAACTAAAATAATAAGTAAATTGATTGCACAAAAATAAAGCGTTCACAATAGCAAGACCTTAAAAGAATAGTGATTTCAAAATCCCTTTGATTCAGGCATGTCAAACATGCGGCCTACATAATGGTTCCAAACTCTGAAGTACACGCAATCTCTGTATTCATCATGGTAAATCACATGAATAGTTTATTGAGTGTTTTAATTTTTTGTTTACAGATAAATGTATTCGAAAAAAACTCTGAATATAAAATTGCTAATGCAACCACAGAAATGATAAAAAGATAATTTATTGATGAAATACGAGTATTTCAAGAGAAGTGGGAATCACAATATTTTTACATAACAGTAGATGGGAAGATACACTGGTTAATTTGCAACAGTTGCATCACCACGTCAAAAGAATAAAACTTCAAAATACATTATGAAACGAACCACAGAGTTTATGAGCAATATGAAGGTATATTGTGTATGTGGTGCTTCAGTGGAATTAATTTCAAAAAAACTCCAGCAATTTTATTAACAAAAAAACAATTAAAAATGGTGTTTTAAAAAAACTGTTGATAAACACAATTTTAAATTGGACAAATAAATTTAGTACTTAATGTTCGTTTTAATTTGTTTTGAGTGTCCAACATGGACCTACAAATTCAGGGTTTGTTTACTTGGATGCTTTCGCGTACGAACCGACGGAGCATCACTGATCGAAATAACCCCGTCGATCGGACCGACCGACATCGGATCAGAGAGTCCACCGCTTCGGGGTTCACAATGCAACTGGGAACTGCCATGTATCAGTCACCGAATCGACACAATCATGAATTAGCGGCTACCCACTGAACTCAAAAGGTGCACAAATACTATCAAGTTGATCCACCGATCTCTCTGAGAAATGATTACCCGCACGTTTAAGGGATGCTGGCCGCCGCAGCTGGTTCCAGGGGTTGGCATTTCAGCGTGTTTTAAAAATAAATGAGTTGAAGAGCAATCTGACACAGCAACAAACATGTTTTACAAAAATCCAGAAAGGTTCTGTCGCTTCTCTACTGCAAGCTATGAACTCAGCAAAATAATCACAGTGAACGTCTTATAAGTAAGGGAATTTTAAAAAGCAATGCATGTAAAAAGAGATGAAATAGTATATTCAGAGAAAGAGCATTTATTCCATAACATTTCACTAACCAGGAACATTGTTGCTGATCGGATTGATGAAATATCAGTTGACGTGAAACTACAGTACTAAACTACTACATCACTAATATTTGAATATTTTTATATTGCTATTGATAAGGCCTTTGATATCAGCGGAATAGCACTACTTTGAGACTTCATTAGGGTCTGTAATAGAGAAATTAAAATTTATAAAGAACTGCTTAAATTAGTACCCATGCATGACAAGCAAAAATATTTTTGAGAATGTCAATCAGGTTCTGTGTGAATATGGCTTTGATTTGTGCAAGCTTGTATGTTTATCTACTGACGGTGCTGTGAATTTGGTTAACAGACATAATGGTATTGCAGCCGAGTTTCAAAAAAATAGAAAACTCATATATACATTAATCATTTGTACACTTTTACTGTATTCATCAGCAAATTTTGTGTTCAAATATTTTGCAATTGAATCATGTGCTTAGCTTAGTGACAAAAACGCTAAACTTTTAAAGAGGTTGTGCTCTCAACCATCGCTAGTTCAGTCGGCTGTTGGAAGATAGGGAGAATCACTTCACAGACGTTTCAATTTACATATAAATTCGATGGTTGTCATGTCACAAAGTGTTGACAAGGTTCTATAAGTTGAGATAAGAAATAATTATGTTTTTAATAAGAAAGATCGAAACGCGGATAAAATAAGAGATAAAGGTTTACTCTAAGACTGTAGCTTTTGCTGTGGATATAACTGCACATATAACTATTTTAATCTGAAATTACAGGGTAAAAGAAACTAATCACTCATCTGTAAAATGATATCATGTGCTTTCCTGCAAAATTAAGCTTATGGAAGTCACAGTTGTCAAATGAAAATTTAGTTTATTTTCCTACGTGCATATAGTTTAAGCACACAGCTAAAACAGATTCTATATTTAGCTTTCCTAAGTACGACAATCCTCTGAAGCTATTGCTAAACGAATTCCAGGAAAAGGCTTTGTGATTTATCATCCTGTGAACATCAGTTTGCATTATTTTTATCGCCATTTGATCTTGCAAAAGTGGAACAAAGCCTACAACTGGAACCTTTAGAAAATACAATCGGATTCTCCACTCAGAGCAAAGTATCCTGAAGTGAGGATACTTGTTCTTTTTATACTTAACTGAAAAGTTTAACAACTTCAGAAAATTTTCCACAAAGATTATGGCAATGTTTGTCTCAACATATGTTTGCGAACAATTATTTTCTTTTATGACATGCAAACAAGTAAATACTTCTCAGAAAACAGGGCTGACTGATCACCTTTTATAATCTTTGATCAAAGTAGGAACTACACTGTCGTTTCCACATGATATACCAACAATTTTTAACGCAAATAGGTGTCAAGTCTCAGGAAAAAAGACAAAAATGATCGACTAAAATGATAGTAAATAATTTTTAATTTGAATTGTTGCAGTTTTGCTGGAAAAACGGCTATTACTGGTTTGTAGATGGAACATTTAAGATAGCTCTATGATATTCTTATCAATAAAAGTTTTTTCAAAGAGAATGAATTACTTTTTCACACTCTCCTCAAATACTCTGAAGGCAATTGAATAGGACGACTGAACCGAAATGGTACAAAACGAATTGCTAGATTGAGCTATTCAATTTCTATGATGCTGTAGTGAAAGATTTACCTTAAATTAATAATTCAATTGAAGTATGGCATCGTGCATTTGGTTCAATAATTCATAGTATCCTTCTCATTGGAAGATCAGTGAAAGGATATAAAAAGAGCCAAATTTGAATACGTTTAAAATTGAACAATCCATATCATGAGTTAATAAAAATCAATAAAGAAAAAATTATAAGGATACAGCAAAGAAAATTAAATTAGTTTTTCTACTACGATCTACTACGATTTTTCTGTACGATCAAAGAAATGTGCATCAATACCTAAAAATTATAGCGTCCAATCTCCATCTTCAAGCGTCGTAATTGTGTTATAATAAAAATTTATAATATTAATGTGTCTTTTGTTAAAAATGTTTTAAGATAATGTTTTAATTGTTTATATGAATTTTTTAAAATTTTTATTAATTTTCGACGATCGTTTTATCCGCGATATGTCTGTCACACGATATTTTGTCGGATATATTTTTTCTCCATTATATTTTGTTGTGATACCACTGCAAATATGTGTTGTTATTACTTTACACCTTTTACAATTACAGGGATTATTGTTTAGAATTTTATTTTTTGCAAAGTAATTCATATCTTGTTTTCATTCTGCAGTTAAAAAACAAATATGAAATTAGCAGCTGTGTGCGACCCTGACAACCAATTTTTGTTACTCATGTGACCTTAATGGTGCAAATTGACTCAAAACACTGGTATCGTCACTATCTCTCAACTCAGCACACGATCAAATTACGTAAAACTTGAAATCCAGACGAAGAAATCAATTTCTGGCTTTGAATTTAAATGATTGATAATTATTTTCAATAATGAAATGATAAATTTGAATCTGATTGATTGTCTTTTAGGCAAAGAGAGAAGGAGAGATATATTTGAATTATAAATAAAATAATAAAATGTAAATCGGAATTCATTTAAAATTTCGAAACAATATATGATGCAAAAGATTATTTGTAAAGAACGCTGTGATGTCTGTTCTCACGAAACATTTTTTACCTAATTATAACTAATTAAATTGAAAATAAATACATTTTTACTTTAACCAAAGTTAAAATTAAATTTATATCACAATTAAATATATTTTTTAGTATAACTATGAGCCAGATATTTCCAGAAACATATTTCAATGTCCGTCCAAAATGAAATCCAAATTCCAATTATGCAGAAACAATTTACAAATTGTTGTGGGATTTTTAAGACAACTTCGAGTATTATTTTAATTTGAAATTTTGTTTGAATATTTGGTTCAGTAAAATAACAAATTTGGAATAATTTAATTTAGAGCAAAGAAAGCGTAAAGACGTTATGTAACTGAACCGCTTTAATTTGTTTCTCATTACATTCTTCCAAAATTTTCTAATTTATTTTTACGGTTTTAAAACAGTAAAGAAATAAAACTTTAAAAGTAACAAATTGATACATTATTAAATGATTGTTATTTTTAATATTATTATAATATATATTTATATACATTATAAAAGAAAGGATATTTCTCATTACATTTATTGAAACAACAAACCATACCTTCAATGTAATAAAATAAAGTAATTAATTATTGTAATTATACAATACAATAATTATTGATAGCTCTTTCTTGATTCGGTGGGTGGTGGTGCATGGCCGTTCTTAGTTGGTGGAGCGATTTGTCTGGTTAATTCCGTTAACGAACGAGACTCTCACCTGCTAAATAGTACATTT
>MQRK01250872.1:0-11020 GCA_001938485.1 Girardia tigrina
TAAAATGTAAGAATATTTTGGATCCTTATATATGTAATATTAGTAGTTGTAAATGTATTTATAATAGTAATAATATATATCGTAATTATGATATTGGTAGTATTTATAATAATAAAAAATAATAATAGTAATCATAATAATAATAATAATAATAATAATAACAGTAATGTAACTAATGTAGAGGGTATAGCATTTATACTAGAGGTAGTACAATCTTGAAGAGCGCAGATCGATATTTATTAACATTTGTAATTAATTCGAAAGATAAATTAAGTTATAATGTTTTTAATGGGAGGCCAAGCATGTTGACAAAAATTGGGGGTTTGGAATTAAACTGTTTACTTGACACTGGAGCTCGAATTAATGTATTGGATGAAAAGATTGTTAAAGAGTTACAGATTTTGATTGATAATAAATCTATAATGAACGTAGTTTGTGTCAATGGTAGTGGTATGGAGTTGTCAGGAACATGTAGAATTAATGTTATGTAGCGGAATGTAAGAATAAATGCATTGTTTTATGTCGCGAAGAGAGTATTTCCATCTGTTATTTTTGGAATAAAATTAATAAGTGATTTAGGTTTCGAACTTAAATGTAATAGAGTGATTACATCTGGAAAAGAGGATATAATGAGCGATTCAAAGACGAATATATTATTTTGCAACATCAGCGTCATTAATAAATTCAATGGATTGGAAGAGCATTAGATCACCGAATATTAAATTGATGGGTGTTTTTCAGTCATTTAGTTAGACTATAAAATCGATAATTAGCAACTTTAATTAATTCATTAATTTTTGATATTTTAAGCAATTGAAAAGAGGTGGATGGAAACCGTACCTCCACATTAAATTTAGAACGAGAGAACAGATTTTATAAGTGAACACTATTAAAAGGTCTATTTGAATTAATCGGATAATTCGAAACAATTTCATTTACTAGATTTATCAAAGAATTGTAAGGAGATTTAATCACTTTTATTTTTTTTGATTAGTTGACGAATCGATACAGAATGTAAAAAAATCTTTTTATTATGACGAAACATAACATTGAACACTATTTGAACGATTGAACATTTTTTACACGTTTTATTTTATTGACAAATTTCCTTCCCACGTCAATTGAACTTGAAATTTTTACAAAACTGCCATTGTGCCAAATTTTTTCATCACAAAACCCAACACACAAACACAACATTAACCCATCAAATCATACATTTCACATATCATGCACTTAATCACATTCAAACACACATACATGCTAATCGATATTTTTTTCAACAATTGCATAATCAACACACATGCACTCACATAAAAACACATTAAGATTTATAGTGCACATCCGAATTTTAAATCGAATCCATCAATTCTCCACCATTTAATGTCTGGTGATTACTAATCACCAGATTTAAATTAATGCTTTTATTTTATTTTATAATTTTCATTAGTTATTGTTAATTTATCTTTTTACTTTAATTACTTTTTTTAATTAATTATTCAAAACTTTATTTATATGTTTAATTAAATTTAAATTACTTATTATTTATTTAATTTATTTACATTATATATTCTTTCCCAAATTAGCAAAATGTTCGGTCAATCATTCAATTTTCCACTCCAAGAGGTATCGAATTCTTCTTCATTTGATTCCGAACATTTATATCAGTGCATATTTATGAAGTCGGATCAATGCACATTTACATTAAAATATACATAGGGGTTGTCGCAAGTTTAAAAAATCAGAACATACAAAAAAGAAAATATAAATAAAATTCGAAAAATTCTAATAATATATATTTGGAGGATAAACTTTTATGACAGACTGTAGTTGAAACTTAGATAAGTAATACCTTAAATTTTTGTGTTAAGTTGACGCTTTATACTCAACATAAATACTTCACTAAGATTTAATCTCAGTTTATTAAAAAGATAAAACATACTTTTTTTCAAAAATATATTTTGCCATTAATGATATTTGTATATTTAAATGACAAAAAAAATTATCAATTTTTAATGACAACATTGTTACTTAATTAAAGCAATACTTTTCAAAAAGGAAAGGAAGAGATTCCCAAATTTAGGAATCACTCTTATAGATATATGATTATTTTGACTTTACAAACTTGAAAAAACTTATCACTGAGTAGCACCAAACTGAATCAAACAAAATACAAGTTAGGAAAGGTTATAAAGAACGAATTAGAACGATCGAAGACAACGAGGTGCTTATTTCAAGACATTCAAGAAGTGCTTTCCTTTAACTATTAAGTTCAAAATGCAAAGATTCAACTTTTGGGCGAATTCCCTCGAATACAGTTTTATACATGATATTTTATTAAACGTGGTTGCGAAGAAAAACTATATTGACAAACTAAAACTCGTAATTATTAAAATCTTTTTTTTATAATGATTGGTTTATAACGATTGGCCTATGATTAAAAAGTGTTTTATCCCGAAATAGTTACTTAGGAAAATGGTAAAACTATTTTCCCAAAGTTCCTTAATACCTTTGTCGAAAATTTCTAATGCTCCGACAAGATCAATCAAGATTTTATGGACATTATTTTCTGTTGCTATGCTCATAGGTCTAGTGACATGTGTCAGTCTAGTTGTCATTCAGTACTGCCATCATCAAACAGTGTTTCAGTTGGATTATTCTGGGAAAAGAGTAGAGTATGATATTATCCCAGCAGTGACCTTATGCCATAGTAGTAAAACTATGATATCAATGTTTCAAAGTTTACTGGAACATAAATTGGGGCTGGCAGAAAGTAAACGGATTTTAGAGTTAAGTCAAGCTGATGGTATGCTTCCGTGGCAGCATTATAGCGTTAGCAAAGTCATCGCAAACATCACTAATAATCTCTTCATTATCACAAATAATCTCAAACCAGGAAAGTTGACTTGGAATAGTAATACGGCCATCTCCCCTTTTTATAGACTTTTAGGAAACATAAGTGTTTCGTTTAAGATCATTCCTTTCTCTGGAGAATATAATGTCATAGTTTATGAACAGGTTTGATATGTAACATCCGATTAATAATTTAGATAATATTCCAGGTACCTCATACTCGTAGTTTTCTATGCACAACATTTGAATTAAAAAATAACAAAGAATATCAACCATGGGTGACATTGGACATACTCATTAACAATAATGAAGTTTTAAAACCAATAAAACCGAATGAATTAAGTTTGATAACTCATGAAGCT
Source organism: Girardia tigrina (assembly GCA_001938485.1). Lineage (NCBI taxonomy): Eukaryota > Metazoa > Platyhelminthes > Tricladida > Dugesiidae > Girardia > Girardia tigrina. The sequence continues at coordinate 3,213 of MQRK01250872.1, forward strand.
GGTTCTCTTCCATTTTCGGCTTATGACCGACATATCACAGAAACATTGTCAGCAGGCGACCTTGTACAGATATTTTTATCTAAATCAGTTACAATTCGTCTGAATACCGATAGGAATCCTTGTTATGAATATACGACGACGGTGAACTTGTTTGGAAGAAATTATTCCTACGGCCACGATGTTTGTGGCTGGAAAATGTGTTGTACCAATTGTCGTAAAATATGCAATTGTATTTGCCCCATTGACATTCTCCGACAAAGTTCTAGACCTTGCAATAAAACCTGTCAACAAAATGCAAGTACCATTTGATTAAATATTTGTAATAACGTTTGAATAACTTCTTATTCGTATTCATTTCAGTGATGTGATAAAAATTCATAGTTTATACCAAACAGGGTCACGAGAATTTTCGAAATTATTTAGCATTCTTAAATTCTGAAAGTCAAAAGGTTGTAGCCATACTAAACCATTTTAACTAATTAAAAATCACTATAATTAGATTTCGCATAATACAATCATATCTAAAGTGGGATCGCGACCTTATTTTTACAGAAATTTGCAATATTTATGAAAGTTATTTTGGAAATATTTGAATAGAAACATATTTGATTTGGAAACTTTGATTTTACCATTCATCCGGTTTCGGATTCCTCTGTATTACTAATCAGTCAAGGGGGTTGTACAGTCAAATTAAAAAAACCTTAAGTTTAAACAATTAAATTAAATTCGAATTATTTGTCTATGAAGTTATGATAAATATAATCTGATATTTTTTCTTTTCTCAATCTCTTTTCTGTTGATTAAAATCGCCAAAGATCTTTAAATATTTAATTGAGTATCAACCTTTCTTTACTTTTCTGTTCTAGTCGTTCACAATTCCTTCCATAAATTGCTTCTGCATTTTGTCTTTCATTGCACTGCGCTATACAGGGTGGCCAGAAAGTTTGTCCCATCAGATTTTTACGAGTAAAATGAGAACAAGATGTCCGAATATTTTGATTTTAAGAAGACAATCTGAACACATACTAGTTATTAATTATTAATCTAGTTATTAATTGTGTAAAATATCAATAATTTGTATAGTATCCATTATTTTTGAAACATTCCTTGAGGCGCCTCTCAAAAGAGTCTTTGATGGAATCATATTCTGTTGCAATTGTTCCCAATCGTGTAGTACCCTAGCGATTAAATGCTCCCTTGTCTTTTGACGCGGTGCCTTAAACACATCATCTTGTAGCAAACTCCATATGTGCTCAATGGGGTTTAAATCGGGCTAGTTGCCCGGCCAATCAGTCCTGAGTGTGTGAAATGATTTTTCAATTTCAGAAACTGTTACTATCGCCGTGTGGGCTGGGACACCATCTTGCATAAGGACGGATTTTCTTTTAATAGGAAATTGGAGACGATTCTTCAGGCATTTAGCGTAGATGGGGAGTATATTTTGTCGATAATATTCTCCGGTGATAGTCACTTTATCAGGAACGACAGGAAGTTTTGATTTTCCGTTAGAGCTGATCCCACCAACCACCATTATTTTCAGACCAAACTTTGGAATTTGCGCAGGAAGAATCTTTCTGGGATCACTATTTCTTATTCTTTGGTTTTGATGATTAGGTCTTGGATGCAATTTAATGGTAGACTCGCCTGTAAATAGTACGTTGGCTCGTTTTCGGACCAGAAAAGTCCCTCTGTGCGACGGAAGTGCGAAATTTCACGTGGTCTTCAATATTTTTTCTAACTCAAAAGTGATTTCATAGGTTGCGCGTATGCATGATGCCATCATGGAGTTGTTTTCACATACTTCTGAATTGTGGATCTGGAGATTGTTTTCCTTTGGTACTGGAGGCTGTTGGAAAAATTGAGCCTAATGGCATCTTTCATAAGCATTCGCAATTTGAGTTTGATCAATAGTGTCATTTTTGATGGCCTACTGCTCCTTGCACGGTCTTGCACGATTCCAGGTGGAGAAGTTGTCCATTTGACCACAGTTTTGCGGTCTACGTGTAATTTCTTTGAAATTTCCGTGGTTGTGAAATGGGCATCTTGAGACATAGTTTGTATCTTAAATCGAATGAGTTCCATTTCCGAGGACATATAAACGGATAAAATGATGGTGAAAAGGTTAGTAATCCCCTCCAACCAATAATTATTCCTTTAAAATTTCATGAGTTACTGTTTATTTCTCAGTATAAATTTTCTCTTATAAATTTTGTGGTTTTAAGGTTTTTAATTAATTTAAATATTCATTTTAAATTAATTTGATTTTACTTTTTAAAATTATAATATTATTTGAATTTTTTAAATAAATAATTTTGCGAAATTAAATTTTGACTAACTCCTTATGGAAACACTGAAAATTTTTATTATAAAATTTTAAGAAAGTTAATATCATAATTTCTTTATTAATTTTTTCATTCATTCAAAATAGTTTGAATAAAATATAAATTATTTAAATTATTCAAATAAACGTATGAGATTTTCCAGGGGAAAGAGACTCAGGACCAAAAATTATTATTCTTTAACAATAGCATCAAATTTATTGTTAGATTTATTCTGTTGGGCATTCAGAATGAGAGTTATAAAAATAAACAAATATTTCAGTAATTTGTCAAAATATTTTTGAGACATGATGAAAGTGGTCGTAACACTTAATTTTTAGAAATCTTAAACGTTTATTAATTTTATATTAGAACTACAACAACATTCTTTTAAAGTCCTCTGTTACAGAGTAAAAAATATAAACTTATTTGAAATTATTTAATTACTTTCATAAAAAGTAATTAAATCCATACAACCGAATCACCTTAACCCATGATAGACCAAAGTTATATTAAAAAAAACATCTTATATGATTTATCTTCAACATTTCAATTAAGTTTTGAATTCAAATACCGTGACAATTCAGTCAGTAAACTGAACTATATTTTTTTGTTTCGATAAGTACATTTCATAAGTACATTACGTGGTGACGTCAAAAATTCTATTGGCTGGTAATACTACATCATAATGCATGAGCCTGCATTTTTTAATGCGAAACAAGTACTTCTACATAGGTAGAAATTATGACATTTGTTTTAACGTTTGACTATTTCATCAAACAAATTTCCCGATTATTCAATTTAACATAAATAATATTGAGAAGTACAGTTTGATCTAGTTTTTGTATCTAAAGAAAATACAACCTGGTGAAAAAGCACCCATTCTCGATTTATGACTTTTAAATGGATTAAAGAATTTTAGTGGGACAGAAAAAAATGTGTATAATGAAAAAATAGCTTCAGATCACGATAACTGGGAAGGGCAAAATTTAAAATACTGAAGAATGTCGTTCGAAATACGACGAAATAACAAGTTACAGAGGCCTTAAACGTCAGCTGTGGAACAGTTCATAATATATTCCATTTCCTGGGAGTAAGGAAGTTATGGTCCCTGTTGGTACCTTATTTTCTCAATGCGGTCATGTGTGACAAGCGATTGTAGTGTTATCAAGAAAACCTCAACATTCATGCTGAAGTTGGTGCTCGATTTATGGATAGTATCCTTTCAGAAGACGAAGAACGACCCCATTTACGCATCAGAAGACAGAAGATTGTCAAATGAATGAAAATTTCCTGGAGAAGGGAGCTCTCGAAAATTGCGGAGTGGATTCTCTCAGCGACGAGTGGAGATGATGATAATTTTTTCGATTTATGTGGTGTTGCTCACATTGATTTCGCTGACAAAGCCACCTAAATCTATGGGGAATACTACGTCCGTGTTTTAGAAGAAGAAACACTAATAAAAGAAACCCTAGGGCCAGGCACAATTCTTACTTCCCAAAAACGTACTCGTAGACAAATCTATTGTGGTTAAGGCTGCTGTTCAGTGAAGTAACTTCGTCGAGCTTTCTCATTCTCCCCACAACCCAGAACTTGCTCCAAGTGGTTTCTTCCTGTTATATCATCATTAAAAACATCGAAAAAAAAACTTTGTAGACAAAGAGGAAGTGATGCAAACACCGACCTCACTCCTTAGCAAAAAGTCCGGCCTCTGGTTTAAAAGTGGTCTCAGACTTAGTCAGTCGGTGAAATATGTGCGTTGAGAATGATAGTGACTATGTTAAAATCTAGCTGGTTCCCGAAATCTCTATGACGCGGAAGAAATACAAGCATTTTGAATTTCCCTGCTGGCTTTTTATTGGGACAGTTAACGGTCTTTCTCATGTCCTATGTACAAAAAAAAGTCAGTTCATGAAGTTCTTATATTACTGAAATTATTATTGTTGGGAGCATTCATAAAATATAAAATTTTTGAATCTTATCAAATAATTAAATAAACAATTACATTCCGTAAAATATTGTTATAAATATGTTAAAATAAGATTTTCAGAAATTTAATGTAAAAAATTAATTTAAGTAAGAAATAAAATAAATTTTACGGTAGGTTTATTAAAAGATTTATGTAAATATTTATTATAAAGTAAAAAAAAGTTAATTTTAAATGTGATGAAAATATTTAATTGAAATCAAATAAAAAGTTTGATATTTTATTTGCGAAATAAAAGTAAACTAAACAAAATTTTTGTAACTTTTAAATCAAAGTAGATTAAAAATGTAATTATAATTTTGTTTTAGAAATGGTAATTGGAATTAAAAAAAATAATAATCGTAAAACAAATAAATCAACTTAATTAAAAAATACGATTTTAATTTTATTTTGGAAAATGTAATTATAATTTTATTTTTGGAAATGGTAATTGAAATTAAAAAAAATAATTGTAAAACCATTAAATCGACTTAAATGAAAAATGGGATTTTAATTTTATTTTGGAAAATGTAATTGTGAAACAGGTAAATTTAAATGTATCATAAAATTGAAAAATTACTAAAAGACGCAACAAAATCTTTGTGACAAAATTTTAATTCACTATAATTTTTTATTAAAAAAATATAGAATTTTAATTTGGAAAAAAATACATTAACCATATTTTTATTTATATCTATTTTTATTGATAATGGTTGTGTAAAAAGAAAGTGCAAAAGTTCCTCAAAAAAATATTTGTTTAAAAAAATTCAAATTGTTATAGAAATAAACTTTTGTGTTCATGATAATGTCTTTTGAGTAAGAACCCAATAATTATAATATACAGGTAGACATACGTTAACACCAATTCAATTTTGTGTTTGAATAAAAAAAATAATTGTAACAATACGATCAAGAAATGGATCGTTTTTATTGCGAAGATGATAATGTTGTACGCACAATGTTGTACGTTGATTTGGAATTGTGCCTCTCTTACCCAGATGGTTGACTATTTTTTTTTATTCTGATTGTCTGAAAATATGTAATGTTTAAATTTATTTCTAATTTAAAATAATTGTAAAATTTTAAATAAGTTTATTATTTTTATTTACAATTTTTAAATAAATAAATTGTATTAATATTTTTTAAATAATTAAAAATCATTTAAATTTAATTAAAAATCCAATAAATTTTGAGCAAATATTTTGACAAATTATTTATTTTTCCATTTGCTCAGATAATAAGATTAAAGTAATTAATTAATAGACCGTTTGCAATTTTATGAAAGCTTTGACAAAAATTGTTCTGAGGACGAACAAACTTACTGCAATAATAAAAATGTTAAAAGTCGTATTGGTGTTCTTAATAATTATAATTCTCAATAGTATCGTTACATTAGGGATTACCAATTTCCTTACATTGACTGAAAATATATCACAACTAGATAGATTTTGGTTTGATTGAAGGTGATAAAGGATCAAATAATGCTACAGTTGAAAATGTGACCATAGTTGAGAAGCGCATGGTCAATCCCTCTGGGATGAAGATTTTAAAATATTAGATAAAGAATAAATGTATCAAAATTCTGAGAAAAAAGAGAAAGAAAGTAAAGAAAAACTCCAAGCAGTCTATCTGAGACTTATTCTTTTAATCATTGAAAATTTGACTAATTAACTGAGCTCAAGATGCAAAGGTAAAAAAGTGTCATTGCATCGAGTTCACCATTTTATTTTAATTAAAATAATTCATTACTTTTTTTCATGGAGTATAATAATAAAATAAAATTTATAATTTATTTTGTAATACATTATATTTATAAAATATTATATATGAGTATTATTCACTTATGTATAATTTAATCATATGCCTATATTCATATTTTGGTTTATTTTACAATGATTTTATTTCTGTCGGTTGTTGTAGAAACAGAACTGCAGCGAAAACAGAAGACTACCTAAATTATTTTAAATTATTTTATCATATTTGTTATAATTTATATTTAACAAAACGAATATGATTTAAAATGTAAATTATTGCAGATTTGTGAGAGAAAAGGCAGTTATTCCAAATGTCCGTCAGCATGCACGATTATAAAATATAATAAACATAATAAAAATAAGGAAAAAATCAATCCAAATAGTTATAAACTAATTCTAATAAAAAGTGACAACAATCACATCGCTACTGAAGAAGAAATTTATACACTGACAAAATTATTTAGTGAAGTTGGAGGACTCTGTTCCCTTTTCATTGGTTTTAGCTGCATATTCATATTCGAATTGGTCGAAGCTGTAATTCTTTGGTATAGCGATCTTGTAACAGAATCTCGACATGATCAGAATCATTCAAGAACTCATCATTTGACTCCATTTTCGCATAAAAGAATGGATAAATGTCGTCTAACGTATTCTTCATCACGAGATAACAGAACAACAACTTCGGATAACGATGTACCTCTGATCAATTCAATATCTTTAGACGTAGATGAAAATGTTACCACAGAAACTTTCTCAATTAACGAAAATGAAAATAAAAAAAAGATTAATAGTTTTCAGGTGTTCATTATTAAAACTAAAAATGGTGAGTTTTGAGTAATTTTTTGATGTATTGTAAAACTGTCTTTTAGACAAAGAAAAGACTCGATTTATAAATGCGGTAAAGGATGGTAAAGCCCGATTAAAAATTGATTAAACACAAAAAGAAAACTTTTGATTATTTTGATTATTTTGCTATATACTAGAAATTATATGAATTAATAATAAAAAACTTTTTCACGTCTTTTTAATGATATTTAATTCCAAGAATCACGATTTTGCTTTCGAAAATAGTCAGATAATTATTTGGCAAAATGATTTCTATTTAAATAGAATCCATTTTTGTACTTATTTTTGGAAAATGATTTATTTAAAACTTTTTTTCGAAATTGATTATTGATCATGTTTTGAAGTTTCACCAGCAATTATAATTTGTAAAATATTTGAACATTGATTTAAATATTTTATTTTTTATAAGTGCATTTGTCAGGTTCGAGGTCAAATATAGAATTTATAACTCCCAATATTTATTTCTATTACAATCAACTATTTTCCAAACAAATTTACGAGGAAGAATACTTTCTTATTTTGCACAAAAACCAGATATCAAAATTTTATTATAAATATCAATATATAAATTTTCGTTTTAATTATAAATATTTATATGTTAATTATAAAATTTTTGATGGTTGTTTTATAAAAAGCAACTGTGCTAAAAAATTAATTATTTAGCAAATAATTTTAAATTTACAACATTTTCAAATAGATTTAACGTTTAAAAATTATATTTTTTAAAAATTACATTTTTAGCATATAAAATTTCATCAATTTATTTTTGAGAATTACTTTTTAAAATTAATTAGAGATATTTTTATTAAGCACTTTTCATATACCTTCACTGTATTTCATCTTGTCAAGAATGGGCCATTTATTAAGCACTTTTCATATACCTTCACTGTATTTCATCTTGTCAAGAATGGGCCATTTACTTTT
>MQRK01250875.1:3542-18600 GCA_001938485.1 Girardia tigrina
GGTTTCCGTGGTGCCTATGCTCAATTGCTGGTAATAACCGGCAAATGGTGAGTACTCGCGTATATTGTGTTCATTTGAAATGTTTTGTGTTATTGAATGCATTATACATGACATGTAATTCGTTACGACAAGATGTGATTTGATAAAGGATATTTGAAATGTTTTGTTATTTTGTTTATCAAGTCCAAGTCAAGGTTTCTTTAATTTTTGTTGTTACAATTATGTGGTACTGATTACAATATCTAGAAAAAGTATGATGGATCAGGATAATGCGCAAGGTCTAACGAATTTATTAGATTAAATAAAATCTAGAAATTTCATGCTTGACAACTTAATATTTAGTCCCATACAATAAAAATAGTAAATGTTTATATAGAGCATTACATATTGTAACAGAATAAATTTAAGAAAAATAATATTACATGAACATTCAAATGCAAATATTCATTATATATTGTTTCAGATATGCATTTAATGAAGGAAACATTAGAATGATATTTTTGAGAAAAGATATCTAAAATTATTAAATAGTTTCTCATTTAAACATATTCATATTTTAAGAGATTAATTTATAAATGATGCTCGAGTTCGATCACATTTTTTACACTGATCCTTTTTTTTCGATAATAATCTGTGACAGTTTCCACATTCCCATTTCTGTATGAATCTAAAAGCTTTACGGACATCGACATAATTTGCGTTTTTCAAATCGGAATCTTTTTTCAATCCACAAGATGAACACCATTTGTCTTTATTTCCTAACAAACTTTTGCAAAGTTGGTTCACACATATCGAATGAGTTTTTAAGCACTCAGCACAAAAAAGGATATCATTTTGCACTCTCTCTTGCTTGCACTTCTTGCACTTTCTATCAGCAATATTTTCCGGAATCATATTATTCTCTTCTGCTTTGGGGATTATTTGAACATCTTCCTTACCGTTATCTTTATCTTTTATTGAAGCTACGTCAGGGGTCAAAGATTTATTCAATGAAATGTTGGTAGTTAATTTTTCTTTCTCTTTCGGAGTTATATTTACTCGTTGATTATAACAAACAGTGCAATGCAAAGTGTCTTCGGTGTTTAAAAATGTACATTGTTGACAAACCCAATCACCTTTGATGTCAACCTTAGAATCCAATTGTGGAGCTCTGTTAATTTTATCTTCAGTTTTTATATTTTTAGCTTCATCTTTTTTATTGTTATCCAGTTCTGTATTTTCAGTCAGTGGTGTTTTCAATGTAAAGCAAACCCCACAACAATTATTTTGTTCTTCATTAACAAAAGTACAATCTTCACATTTCCATGACTTCTCATTGACATGAATATCTAATTGTTCTTTTTTGTGTTCAGTAGGAAGTCTGAACTTATTCTAAAAAACAAAATCATCAATTATTTTTAAATGTAGAGTATAAACTCACAGAAAAATAAATAGAATACTCTAATGAAATTCAGAAGCTTATCCGTGAGAAATGAAAATATGAATTGTTTAAATAATAAAAAAGTGTCTTAGTTTTAAAATAAATTGTTATTCGTGGATTTCAGTTATTTATTAATAGCATTATAACATGGCTTCAAGAGCCGAATTTCTTTAAGACTTCCTTTTCCAGATATGTTAAACCAAAACAATTATATTCAAAAACAAGCCAGACATCGCAGAGCATATCAAATGATTAGCAGAATTTGTGGATCTTTTCGGGGAATGAAAATTTCTGAGGAAACAAAAATAGTAATGTCTTGATACATAATTAATTTTTGAAGCCCAAGCATCGGTAAAAATCGAAGGAGAACAGAAACAATCGATATTTTATCGACAATACTGAAGAATATGTTAGAAAAGAAAACATAAATTTGGGAATAAGCATACAGCTTTTTATAGTTAAACATGTAATACTGAAGATATTTTTTTGAAATGAATTCAATTTGCTGATTACAATTTGAAATTTTTAAGAGAATGCAAAAACACGACGCTGCTTTACTTGCAATGGCATTTTTCCAAACAGATATTGTCTAATGAAAAATGTAAGACATTTTGAAGAGTTTAAAGTGCACACCAGACTGGTAAATGAGTCTGATATAGAAACAGTCAACGATTCTAATAACTCAGAAGACGAGATAAACTATTTAAATATGTCACAACAATTACAACTGTTTTCCAAGCAATAAAGTTAAAGGATGAATCAAAGAAACTACCCTAAAATCGCTTTTGAAAGTGCTACTCTTTACTAAGGTAGTAGCTTAATAAAGATTTTTGGATGCTAAAGAATTTTCAATGAATTTATTAATCGCCGATAATTAAATAAAATTATTCCTCGATTTATTCGATTGTTTGAATCAATTTATTTAATTTCGGCGCGTTTTCCAAATTCAGCAAATATTTTCTACGTGAAATTAGCGATTAAAAACTTTTGGCATCTTGACCAATCATCAATTGCGGATTTGTTTGCCACTGGTGAGTCATTCCTGTGATAAATCGTGTTGTTCAATCGTCTGATAAAACTGTCGCGATTTCCTGTTTGAAAGTGCTCAATCGATTTGCGAGACATTATCACGACAAATCTTTCAAGAAATGTTTCGATTCGATGTCGATTGAATTGAAGCAAATGATCGATCGAAGCTCTGTAATAATCGACCCGACTGACGTCATTCTTAAATTTTATCCTTTGAATAAAACTCAATACTTGGTCTTCCATTCAATTTGTTTTAAATTCAAACAATTTTACTTTTTAATGAAGTACACTAATAACCTCTCCTTGTGATCATGCATCCTTGTTTCCCTGGTCTTTGTCATATGCTTGTCTATTATCTGTAAACATTTTTTGCCTCGAGTTTCCTTCATTTTTTCATGTTTCTTCGTATTCGTTTTAATCTTTGCAATAATGCATTATATCTTCGATTTTGAGGGTCTCTGTTGATTTCGTGGGTTATTTGTTCTTTCCATTCATTTTTTTCTGACCTCTTGGTCTCTTTCTTTAAATCTATCCTTGTTCATGAAGTATTGTAAAATGATGTGGCCATTTCTGTTGCAATAAAAACACTTTATATTTGGACAGTTTTTTCTTATGTATCCATCTTCGTGGAATGGCAAACATTTTAAAACTTTTGAATAGTTATTTTTTAGTTTTTATTTATTATTTCTTTGATTACTGTACTTATTTTCAAATTTTTTGTTGAGTTTGTTCTTTATATTGTGATTTACGTTAAACTATCGTTTTCCATTCATCATGTTTACTTACCGTATTGCTGCAACCGTTTCTTCTTTGTCGATTTTCGTAGTTCAAACATATTTAAAGATACTTCTTATATGTTCTTAGTTTCAGTAGCTCCTTGTAATTTAAATTTTTTTTACACCTCATAGAGTTTACTTTCTGTTAAATATCGTTACTAATTCTTCAGCTTTTTTGAACATTTTTTCCGGATCTGAGGATCCATATCATAGATTTAAAAAATCATTGATTGTATCAAGCAGATATTTTTCTTTTACAAATGCAGTTTTCAGTTTTTCTGTATGAGTATTTCCATCTGTTTCTGAATATTTTGTGATTGCTGATGGAGTCATGAAGTTTGTCACCTTCAATATTCTTTTATCTACTGTTAGACCCATAATATGGGAATCACATTTGAAATTTATTAAGAAATCTTTTAATTTGACTCGGATACATCGAATTTTTCGTATCCCCTGATGATCGTTGTCACATGAGCTGTGGTCATCTTTTTAACAACATCAGTATGATTTATTAATATTACAAGCAGAATTGTCATTAAAACAATTATTCAAACCCCTTTCGCTATTCGGCATTCTTTCTTGAATAATATATTTCTGAGTTTTATCCTTATTTTCGAAAACAAATGCAAAATATTTATACTATTAATTAATTATGAAAACTGTAATTGGTTAAAATCAAATCTAAACACTTTAAAAAAATTATCAATAAATTTAATATATTAAAATTTTAAATTACACTAAAAATTAAATAATACATTCGAAAATTTAAACATTATTGTCGGTCGACATATATATTTTCTGATTAAAACAAAACATAAAATATGCGAGAATTAATTATAAAATAATTTGAACTATATTTAATTAATTTTAAACACATTAATAAAGATTTGAATGATAACTCGAAACAATAAGTAATAATAATTTCTAATACTTATTTTCTTCCTAACAATTACATTTGAAAAATATTTTTCATAATTATACTTTAAAATTAAATTATTTTTAATTAGTATGAATCAAAGAAAATATCAATCATCCATCTGTGTAGGAGAGACACAATCCGAATCAACATACAACATGCAAAATATAAAAACAACAAACAATTCGAACATTCCTCACAATTCCGATAATTTGATGACCAAGTAAAACTGATTTACTATTGTAAAATATTGATAATAATAAATAACAGTTTTCTTTCTATCAAAGAATTTCAAAAAAAAGATCTAAAAATTGTATCTATAAAATCATTGAAAATTTTAGGGTAGTATCAGTTCTATTTAGAGTGAAGACTTCCTTAAATGGAAAACGGTAAGAGTAAAAAATAACAGAATGATTAAAAATATTTAATGAAATTTATTTTAAATTATATTATTTCATAATTAACGATTATTAATGTTTCATTGTTAATTTATCGATAATTATCAACGATGACCAAGCATGTCCTTTAATAACCTTCTATAATTAGTTTAACTAAGAATCTATTTGATGAGTATTAATTTTACTGTTAGAATGTCGCAATTTTATGTTTTTTTTCTAAAAATATAAATAAAAGTTTTTACCGGTTTTAAGTTTATTTGATCATCTTTTGGATTTTCAGTATAGCAAATAGAGCACTGAACAGATCCTTGTGCTAATTCGCTCTCACACAACTTGCAATACCTTAGCGGCTAAAATAAATAAAAAAATAATTTAAATAATAATTTAATGATATAAAACTTTTATTGTGTTACTTACACATTGTTTTATCACAATTAGAAGAACATTTTGTTAACGGAAATAATACTCTGACAAATGCGCAAAAAATTAATTTATGTAAAATTAGTTAATTTAGTAATTTTTTTAAACTTAATATATTTTAACAAAAAAAACCCAAAAAATAAGAAATATAAATTTATTAATAATTAAAATTTTAAATGTCAATATTAAAAGACATTAATACAAATGATCATTAAATTCACGTTCTTTATAAGTAGGTACAATTGGAGCAAAACGTTTAGATAATTGAACTTATTTAGATTAGATGGCTTTCTTTGATCTGTCGAATCTCGTTCTCAATGGAAATGATTGACTTATGTGTAATTACGAGAATAATGACAAGCAACAAATGACTGAAATGAATTGTATTAAACCTTAACTGTGTAATAAGTTTGTTTTGTTTCAAATAAAAAGCACAGTCATCCAATTCTTTTATAACTTTTCACCAAATGGGCGAGAACCCATTGTAGCGAACGTACCTGTTGGCAAAGCTTTATAAAACAAAGTCATTTCACCTGCATTGTAAATGTCAGTATCAGCATATTCTTTACTTAGCTTTGGCAGAACAGTTTTTATTCATAATTCGGTTCAAAAAAAGTCAGCGCTTCCTCTTTCGCCTTGCATTTTTAGAAACGTAATATTATTTCTTTTCTTTTAGCTTTCTAGCCAACCTGTAATTGCACCAAAGCTATCTGTTTCAAGTGAGATTGAAAGTAAAATTAATTAATTGGTTGGTACTATCTTAAGAAATTTCAACCAATTCTTTTCTAAGAGCTTCGGGTAAAGAATCGAAGATTAATTCATGTGTTTGTGAAAACTGTGACCAAATAAACACATTGTGTTCTATTTGGTTAATATTAGGTGATTATGCGAACCAAGAAAAGCGTCAAATCTCGATTTGCTGGTAGGATTTTTGTTGGCTCCGTAGAATTGGAAAATGCATGGATGAGTATGAATATGGAAGTGTGTTTTGTAAGAACTTCAGTGACTTAGGAAGGGATAAGGTCCTGCTGCAGGATTTCAGTGTAAGAAAATGAATTAAAAGAACTCTGAAAGTCTTTTATTACTTCATTTTGTGTCATTATAAATAATATCTCTAAAACATAAAAAAATATTAATTTGATTATTTTTTAAGTTTAAATGAACAAATATAACTTCTTTCAAAATATAACTTATTTAACTGTTCTTTACAAACTTTAATGATTTTAAAATAAAATAATATTGTCAGTTAAGTCTTTTTTGAATAAATATTTTGTTCTTCAGATATAAAAATAATTTAAATTTGAAAAATTTTCAAAAGATTTATTAATAACAATAATTATATAATATTCAAATTATATAATATTCAGACGTAGTAAAGTAAAACTCATCGAACAAAGTAAAATCAAGATTTATTTATCATACCACAATATAAATGATTAAGGTGATATAGTAAAACACATCCTTTTTAATACAAAGGTGTTGTCGACTCAACCACAACGCAACAATCATAATTATTAATTTTAATAATACTACTTAAAAAACAGTATTATACTAATTTCTTTATTTAATGTGATAATGACAATCAATTAATAATAACAATTAATTAATGCTGTTTAAATAAACGGATTTTAGCAGAAATTTAAAAATACGTGTAATTTCAAAACGAAATAATCTTTTTGTCAATTGTTTTATTTTCTAATTAAAAGCTATTGCGGCGAGCGATGTCTGTTAAATTGTACGATATTAGAGGGAGATACGACGGAAACGACGATTTTTCGGAGTGGCTGGCGAAGTTTTAGTTGGTTGCTTGGCTACAGAATTTGACGGAATTGTAGTACATGCTGCCGCTGTTTCTGTCGAAGGGAGCCTTTGTTGTTTACGAAGAACTATCAGATGACGAGAAACATGAATATGAAAAACTGAAACGCGCGATGGAGAAAGCCTTCTGCATCGACAGGGCTACGGCATTCGAAGAATTATGCCGCAGAAGGATGACAGAGGATGAACCAGTGGATGTGTACGTGACCGAAATCAAAGGTTTTGTTCATTTAATTGACATGAAAGCTAGTAATGAATGGATAAAATGTGCTGTGATAAAGGGGTTACTGGATTCCATTAAAAACACATAAAATTTGCTTGTGCAACTGACGATTTGCAGATGTCGGAGATTATCGTCATGGCGCGTTCTATAGTAAAATACGACGTGTGTATGATAGGGATGGTGGAGAAACGCCAGCCTGATTTAAGGGGGACATTCGCGGATAAACCGGACCAATGACGGTCTCAAAAAATGAATACAGGCAGAATAATGACAGATAAGAGGAATGACACCGTTCCACCGTTAGTGAGAATATGTTTTAAATGCAATGACGCAGGACATTTGGTAAAATTCAGTAGGGCACCAACGCGAGTCAGTTTTGGATGTGGTGACGAGAAGCCTATTATCGGTCAGTGTCCAAACAGACGTACTGGGCCACAAAAAAATAAATAATGGAGAATCAGATATGCGCAGCTGATTTTCCGTCATGTAGTTCGCAGTTACCAAATTTTGATGTTGAGGTGAATGGTGCAGTTGTGAGAATGCTTGTGGACTCATGTTAAAGTCGATCGAAAGTTTTGTGGGAGGTTGCCAGACCATGTAAATCTGAGATGACGTGAAAAAAGATTATGTTGATGAATTGTTATTCGGTTGAATGCACACAAGTGTGCGAGGTAAATGTAGATGTTAGGGGGTTCCGATTACTCTGAGTTGTCTGGTTGTTGAAAAATTGATTATATTTTCAACAATCTGATTATAGGTATTGAGGGAATAAGGAAAATGGAGGGTGTGTGTATTACAAAGAATAGTGATGTGTTGTTTGGAGCAGAAACGTTAGAAATAGGACGTGTATGTAATGTTGGTATTGTGATGTTTGACACCAGGGAAACCACTATTGAAGGAACTGTTGCAAATAGGACGGAACCGCAGCCACAAAGCATCGATAAGGATTTCGAAGCATGGTTTAATGGCGAGAAATTGATTGTGAAATACCACTTAATTGAAGAAGGTGAACGTTTTTCCTTAAAAAATAATGTTGCTCTCTATCACTACAAGCAAGAGATCCAGGAAGAATTTGATGCAGAAGTCAGAAGGTGGATTCACGAAGGTTGGCTTCAAGAGTTTAGCAGTTAAGGAAAATAAGTCGTTCCGTTAAGGGCCGATGTCTAACACAGTAAGGGTAAAGTCAAACCAATGTTGGATTTCCGGGAGTTGAACTAATATGTATCCAGTCATTCAGCGACTATTCGATAATTTTGATCCTGTTGGCGGGGGTAGGATATCCCAAAATCGGACAAAGGTTGCTTGTGATGCGACGCAAGCAGTTTACCAATCGGCGTGTGTCTTGAGCTGAACAATACGAAAGTAGAAAACAATTGCTGGCTGCGGAAGAAAGACGATCTGGTTGAATTGGAGGCCATACAGAAAAGGGTAAACATGGCACTTGCGTGGGGCTTGAAGGAGATTGAGATTATGTGTGACTCCGCTACAATTTGTTTATGGATGCGGTCGATTATTACGGGAGATAAGCGCGCTCAAGTACACGGACTCTCAGAATCTTTGGTAAGGTGACGGCTGTTCTTGTTAGAGGTGTTAGTGAAGGAATGTGGTGTAACAGTAACAATCTCCTTAGTGAAATCAGCTAAAAATAAGTCCGACGCTCTGACCAGAGTTCCGTCAAAATGGTGGATAGTGTCCCACAACTGTTTGTTGTCGGTCAGTGCTGAAGCCTCATCAATTCTTGAAGATGCAAAAGCAGTTCACTCGATTCACAATTGCGGGGTTGACTGAACACTCTACTCTGTCCGCAAGATTTATGGGACAGCAAATGAATGACTTGTAGAGAAAGTAGTGAAAGAATCTGATCACTGTTTATCGAGAGATCCAAGTGCGATGCATTGGAGCAAAGGTGAATTCGGAGTCGCGAATAACTGGGAATACCTTGCGTGTGATATAACTTACTATGGCTGGGTGATTTATTTCTCTGTGTTGATTTTAAGCCAAGTCGGTTTTGCAATTTGGAGACTGTTATAGAACGAGAATGCCGAATGTGTGGTGGAAACATTGGCTGAAATATTCAGAGAGAGGGGACCATCTACCGAATGGTTGTGCGACAATGACAAATGTTTCCGATCGTATAAATACTTATAAATACTTATACGTATACTTGGGACGTAATAGTTAGAAACCATTGCAATTACAGACCATCTTGAAATGTTATTGTTGAGAGAAATTATCGGATGATCAAGAGAATGGCAGCGAGATCAGGAGGCGATGTATTGGATATAGCGTTCTACTATAATATTACAGCAAAAAGTGGGGCGAATGGCAAATCAACTCCCACTAATGAAACTTATTCGTACAATTGGCGTTTTCCGATGGTTAAGCCGGAGGAAAAGTGTTCTTAAAAGAAACAATTTCAAATTAGGTGACCGAGTTTAAGTGAAACCCGGCGGAGCGCGATGCACAAGTCAGTGTATGTAGCAGATCTGAGACGTTAAATATCAGAGCCGGAAAATATGCTTACCGGAGAGTTATCGGAATACGAGGATGAATCGGCAACTGAGGAGGTTGACCTGCTAGATAAAGATATTCTGGGGTATCGAGAACTATTCATTCACCTACGATACCGCAAAGGATTCGCAGACCATCCGGTTGGCTCACAGACTAAATGATGTATGATGATGAGATCACGGGGGGGGGTGTGATAATGACAATTATATAATAATAAAAATTAATTAATTTTGTTTAAATAAACAGATTTTAGCAGAAATTTAAAAATACGTGTAATTTCACGACGAAATAATCTTATTGTCAATTATCTTCCTTTCTAATTACATTTAAAATAATATTTTTTAAGTAATCATCTTTTAATGTTTCATTAAATTTACTTATTATATTTACTGAACTTTCCTAAGCAAAAATTTACATAGAGTAATGTTGTTGAGGGAATATTTGAAAACTATATTATTGTATTTTCTATTTGTTTTAATTATAAAAATAAATAAAGTATAAATCGAAAGAGTTTATATTTTTAAATATTAAATTATATTTTATATATAAATAAATAGAAAGAATAAGGAAAGTTTAAGTAAATAAAAGAAAAAAGAAATTAGATAAATTAAAAGAAAATTGTAAATAATAAATAAAATATTAAAAAATAAAATTAATTAAAAAAATAAATAATTAAAAATTGTAATATAAAAGGTGAACAAAGTTCACCAAATCTTACACAAATTATTCAAGTGTGAACTGAAATTAAATCTGACTACGCGTGAACTGTTTCTCATCAAGTTTCAATTACGAGTTTAATACTTGATAGAATAAAAGTTGGCATTCATTAGAAACGAATGACAAAAAAACGAACGGAGTATCGAAAGAGTACCGTTGAGCAGTCATAAAAAATGGAAAGTGAAGATATATCGCTGGACAGAATTTGAAAACTTACTTAAAAAGTAATCATAACCAAATTTGTTAAATTTTTTATAAATATATATACTACGCTGTAAAGTGTAGCCCTCGCTTCTAAAACACATAAAAAATACGAGTTTTTGTTAAGGCTCTCGGTTAATAAAAATATAAAATCGGCTAGGAGCCAAAAACTATTAGCGTTTTATATTATTTGTAATAAACTTTGTAAAAAAATATATTTTTAAGAAAATCAATTGAGTTTTTTTATAAATATTAAAACACCAGATAGACTCAACAATGTCACTAACCTCATTTTTTTCCGTATTTGGGACAATTGTATTCGCTGCATTGAATAGAAAACAATAGAAACAATAATTATATATAGTATGTATGATTATATCTAATTCAGGTCTTTCTCCTTGAAACCAGGCTTTACTTTTCTGAATATAACCGAGATTCTTCATTACAGTATTATACATTGGAAAATCGAAATTAGTCTGTTAAGATATTATTTAATTTATTCACAACACTAATATAGTGCAAAATAATAAATATATACATATATCGAAAAACTGTCCTCATAATATATTGTTATTAACTTCGACTAAACTAGCAATGATATATTCACAGTTATATACCAAAACAATATTTATGTAACCCTTATGTAATTTCTAAATCATAAAATAGTTTCAATAAAGTTGACAAAGATGGTGTTTTCACATTGATTTTACGAGTAGATGATTTGATCATCAATGCTTCACACATCACCCTCTCCCAGTAAATATAAAACTTCATCTTGAGTAAGTATACTGTAAAATATATACTGTAGAAACAAAATTTTGTAAAGTAAGAATTGTTGAAACTTTATAAACAAATACGATTTACAATCAAAATTGGAACACAAAATACTATTTCAACACAACTGTGATACAAAAATGTTATCTGAATTTACATTCATTCTTATTAACTCATTGTTTTAGCATTTTTCACTTTACATGAATAATCCCATTTGTTTATGTCCGGCCATCTTTGACACCCTTCAAAGTTTTCTCATTCTCTAATCAACTTGTCAAATGTCGCTTTCTGGAATTCGTGAATATCACAGCCATATAGTCGAGGTGAATCATACATTCATACTTTATCTTCATTCAAAAGAGTCATGACAATTTCTTTAACCATTGCAACATGCTTTTTAATGTTCATATTTTCATCGTTCAAATGTGGTCCAAGAATTTAAGATGTTCTCAATTCTCCAAATACGCAAATACTAGGTAATAAATAATGGGTTTTTTTAGTAATAAGATGAGGTTTATATATGGAATTGTGCAACTATATATGACCACCCAAATTTACTACTGTCTTGTTAGTACATATGATTGAATTGTATTGTGTCGCTAATAAGAATTTCCCTAAATGTGACTATTTCGCCTACGTAATCATTATTTAATTCATGTATCACACTCGAAAGCCAGAGTTATAGCAGTTAGTTCTTTCATAAATCTATATAAGCTCTAGAATCTCTATCGAGCTCTAGACTAACTTGGTGTAATGATATTTTTAATTTTTATCAAACATCTTTCTCAATATTTGTGGTTAAGTTTTATTTTTATAAAAACATTTTCTTTGTCTTGTAGCCTATTCATACAATCTTTTATATTTTTTTCTGCCCGATACCCGAGTTACCCCGAGAACAGGACGGAAGTAGCAGGCGCGCACGGTAGAATATTTGATCAGATCTCAATCTCGGTGTGACTGCTGGGTCCAATTTAATAAGAATGTATTCATTTTAATTTCTTTATCTAAATTTATGATATATTTAAATTGTGAAATAAATCTCTCTTCGGCGTCGTTTTTCGACCTCAATTAATTGTCGCTTTGCTGAATATATTTTCCAATTTTTCGAGATTTTTGCGGTATGTACCAATCACCGCATCGAAATTATCAATTTTCTCAAATAATTCATTCAATTATGCATAATCTCATTGATTGTGTGATTATAATTTTTTTTAATGATTCATTTAAATCAACAATATCGTTTAAGGATTCAACAGTCGAATCGAAAATAGAAGTCGATAACTCATCACAAACAATTGGACATTTGATAATTTTTTGTACAATAATATATTCTAAATAATTAATAACAACAGATTCGATCAATAATAAATATATTTAAAAATAACACACTTTTTCGATATTATTAAAACAACTTATTTTAATTATATCACATCCCTCCTTTCTAGATGTTATCACTGGAACCTGGAATTTTTCCTCTTGTCGATCTGATTGGGAATCTTCTTTCGTCTGCTTCTTGATTTTTATTTCCGGATGTTGCAGATGTTCGACAAGTAATAGATTTTTTATTAAAAGCACTGATATCACTGATGTCTTCCTCGTAACTTGGTGATACTAATTTAATTTGATTATAATTCCTTTGAATTCTTCTATTATCTGCTTCGTTAAATAATATACAAGTCCAATCATTTATAATTTCTTCTATCTTGAGAGGACCGATAAATTTCTTTCCAAAATCAGATGTCTGTCTCGATTTCACAAGAACGATATCTCCAACTTTTAACTTCTTATTCCAACGGTGTTTATTGTATAGATTTTCTTCTTTATCACCTTTTTCCTTAACTCGTTGCAATATTATATCCTTGGTTATTTGAAGTTTTGCTTTGAGATTCTTCATATAATCACTGTATTTTGCAAATGTTACTTCCTCAGGTTGCTTTAAGAAGGGTAGNTCTGGTTTAAATCCAAATAATATCTCAAGAGGAGTAAAACCGGTTGAATTCTGTATAGAGTTTCGGATACCAAATTCAACGAAAGGTATTGTTTCGGACCAGTCTTGATGTTTTCCTTCTTACATCATTGCTCCAATCATTGGTTTGACACTCTTAAATAATCGTTCTATTAATCCATCACCTTGAGGGTAATAGGGCGAGGAAAATGATTTCTTTATGCCCAATAGTTTGCATAAATCTGCAATTATTGCTGATTTAAAGTTCGATCCACAGTCACTATGAATTTGTTGGGGTATTCCGAATTATGAAATCCAATGAATTCATATTGCTTTTGATATTGCTGCTGCTGAAATAGATTCCATTGGAATAAGACAGATATACTTCGAGTAATAATCTATTATTCCTAATATAAATCGGTAGCCTCTTTTGTTTCTTTAAATGGTCATGTAATATCCATACCGAGCAATTCAAACGATCCATTGGTTTTCAGTTTCTGTAAAGGTGCTCGAAATCTTCCATTTACATCTTTATATATAGCACATATATTGCATTTACTAATAACTTCTCGAACATCGTCATGCAAATTTCGCCAGTAATAGTCACTTGACATTGTCATTACGGTCTTCTCGATTCCAACGTGCCCCAGCAGTTTATACGTTGCTTGTATCAGCTGTTCCTGCGCTTCTCTTGGTACGATCAAGGGATATTTATCATTCTTCAGTAAGTATAATGCATCACCTCTTATCCTGATATTTTCTCGTATATTCCACAAATGCTTAATATCTTTTGATCCAGTTTGGATGATTTCCGGTATCAATGTTTCATCTTTCCGAGGAAGTAGCTGTTTAATAATATTAATTTCGTTATCTTCGACTTCTGCAATTTGCCACAAAATTTTCTCTGATTTATTGTCTGTTATCAACTCTTCTAAATTCCATTCTTTGTCACTTAATACTTTGTTGTTTCACTTCTTCTTTGGATCCCCGTGTGGTAATAAACATTGTTCACATGGTGGTAATCTGGACACAGCGTCTGTATTCGTATGTTCTTTACCTTTCCTGAATGTGACAGTCATGTTGTATATCTCTAATTCTGCTTTCCAGGTACAATATTGCGAGGTGTTTGGAGATCTCCAATTCAACAACCATTTTAACACTTGGTGATCGGTGCGAACTTCGAATTCGACTCCTAAAAGATAATGTTTAAATTTCAAAACAAAGTCATAGATTGCAAGTAGTTCTTTACGAGTTATACAGTACAGTCTTTGACTTTTCGTAAGGTTTTTAGACGCATAAGCAATGACATGCTCTTTTCCTTCCTGAATTTGTGATAACACGGCACCTATACTATTATGAAAAGCATCTGTGTCCAAGATGTATTTACCATCTGGACAAGGAAGTTTCAATACTGACTGGGATATGAGTGCCGTTTTAAGTCTCGTAAACTCTGCAATTTTTTCATCCGTCCATTTGAGATCACAGCCTTTTCTCAGCATTGCATATAGTGGCTCGGTTATTGTCGCAAAATCTTTTATAAAAGTTCGATAATAATTACAAAGACCTAAAAATTCTTGCAGCTCTTTCTTACAATTTGGTAAATTCCATTTATGAATAGATTCTATTTTATCGGGATCTGTCCTGATTCCAGCCTTGCTGATAATATGGCCCAAATATTTGACTTCTCGTTGCAAGAATTTACATTTTGTTGGTGATAATTTTAGCCCAGCATCTTCTATCCGTTGTAAAATTTTATCCAATCTTCATTGTGTTCTTCTACTAAATCTAATACAGTGAAATAATCTGCGTTCCCAACGGTGTCGAAAAGTTCAGTTGTTGACGGAATCGGAAATATTGGTCTGGTTGTCTTGGCATTCAATGCCCGATAATCCACGCATAACCTGATACCA
>MQRK01250879.1:0-10760 GCA_001938485.1 Girardia tigrina
ATATATATATATATATATATATATATATATATATATATATATAACGCTTCTCAGATCACTCACATGGGAGAGCGAAATTTAAATGCTCGTGTAATTTAATATTTTAAAATTCTATTAAAGATAATTTGATTAGATAATGATAATATAAATTTTGAAAAAAAAATCTTAAATTATTTCAATAATACAGTAATTTTACAAATTTAAACTAAAGAACAGTATAATAATGCGACACAATGCATGTCATCAACTCAAGTTCCATCTAAATCTGCAACAAATTTACAAAATTTCCTTAATTATACTCAAAAAAGAATTTTAGAAATCCTCAAAATTCTAAGATAAAGTTTTACTATAACTTGATATAGAAACTATTAATGTAAAAATGCAATTCGGATTTATAGTAAATAAAATTTGTGATCAAAATCTTTTGATTCTCCAAACAGGTAATATACAAAAACAATTCTTTATTATTATTAAATATTATTATTATTATCATTTATATTATTATTAAAATAATTTGTAATAAATAACATATAAATATTTATAATTTAATTAAAATTTATGTATTGATATTTATATATAGTAATTTTGATATCTGTTTGTGTTAAATAAGAAAAAAATATTCCTCATAAATTATAAAAATAGTTAATTGTCATACTAATAAATATTTGGTATTATGAACTCATTGTTATTATTATTATTATTATTATTCAATTACAAAACTGCTAAACTTTTATTAATTTTCTTATAAAAATAATTATTTATATATTATTTATCCTTTTGGAAACTATTTTCTTGTTATGTACATTCAAAAGAAATCTTAAAATAAATTAATTTTCATGATTATTTTAATCAATACAATTTTCGAAAGTGTATTCTTTCGGGATTTATTATTTAAATAAAGTTTTTCTTTTTTTTCTAAATTTGAGAATTAATTTTCAAAATTTTGTACTCAAATTTCAAATTTTTAGTTTTTTTTTATTTTTAAGATAATTTTTTGAAAAAATATTAACATTTATAAATTTTTTATTAATATTAGATATTGTTCTTATCGTTTTAATCAATAAATATCACTCAGGATAATAAATAAAGTTAATTAAATTCATATTCTTTTAGAAGAAAATTCAAGGTGAATTCTAGCCTGATGAAAATGAAGAATAAATATTTACTATACCTTTGATATTTCTTCACAAATTAGGACTAAAGTCAATCTCAACAGGGTCTTCTTTTACCACTATACGTTCCAAGTTATTTCCCTAAGCTTAGGTTTTGCAAGACAGTAGACATGAACAGTAGAGACAAGAAGAAAAATATTAAACCAGAATCGAGGTTTCATTATTAAAGCCAATTCAAAACTCTTTTTATATGTTACCTCTAAAATACTTAGGACAATAAAATGCGAATAAATCACTGATAGATTAAGAGAACCCGATATTTTTTTTAAATATTCGAAGAATACAAAAGATATTTGTATACTTTTCAACAGTTTTATTACACTGGTCAGATAGTATATAGATACACAGTTTCAGTACTAAATTATTAACAACAAATCAACCTTTCTTAACTCGCACTGGGTCTCAATAAAATACATGTATTTCATTGGATTATAGTTCTGAGTATTATATTATTAAAAAAAATAATCAATAAACCTTGGTATTCTTGCAAATTTCTTAGCCATTATTACCTAGCTTCTGAAAGTTTGAACTCAATTAACAAGTATTTTTAAAAGTTATATATAAAGTTAATAATACAGTTCTTAATTTAGTTTTTTAAAAATTTAAATGAACCATTTAAGGTTAAAATATAAGTTGAAAGTTATAGAAGATCGTTTTATGTTTTTACAAGCAAATTATACTCTTGATAAATTATGTTATTTTTTATGTATATATTTCAGTTTTTTTAAAATATATTAATTGGTATTTTATAAAATTTTCTTAAAATTATTGTAATTCCTTATATGTATATTTTTATATATAAGTAGTTTATGTTTATTTATTAACCATAATATAAATTCATTTTTGGTTCATCAGTTATATTAGATGTGATAGAAAAATTTATCATATTTATTATGAGTAATCGTTAAAAAAGCTTTTGATGTAGTTAAATATTTAAGCAGGTGTGATGAATCATCCACGAGAAAAATTAAAGTGTGGTGAATCGTCCAGGGATGAAAAGTCCTAGAATCGAAGTAATGAATGTATAAAAAGCTCAATGTATACTCAATAAAAGCATAAAACATCTTGCCTTTAATGCGTCAAATTTAAAGATGTGATGCATAAATGGTTTTCTCAAGACGTGCCTAAAAAATCGGGAAATCTTTTATAAAAAATACATTAAAAATTCATTATCAAATCAACAATGAGTTATAAAGATTAACTGTATATGTGAGATATGATGAAGAAAAAATAAAAGAAAAATCAACAATGGATACTCGAGAAAATAAATAAATAATTAAAAATTCTATTGCTTTGAAAGTTGTTCATTACTTTTTTGAATAAAAGATCTGTTTCGTTATTCTGCATCAGTTGATATTTCCAAACAAAAATAAATAAAAAATAAAAATAATATTTCCGTGTGCAAAACCATTTTTATGAATACAAATCAACTGGAACGAAATAAATGTTTCATTTAAAACTTGCTTTCTTATAAATTTCTAAAAAAATAAGTAAACATTAAGACCATTAAAAAGACTGAAAAGTTCAAGATTTAAATGAATTTTTCATATCCTGAGGCTCCCTGAGAAGTGAATTTATTTTGGTGTATGCATTGAATATCAGTGCCAGATATATCATGAAAATACGTACAGTTATCTTTGGAGTCATCACAACTATATATGGGATCACTACATAATTTAACTGCATAATTTGTCAATATATTATCAATATATTTTATACAATTGTGTTTGAGAATGTAAAAGGTAAAATTAAAAAATTTCTAAAGTTTGAAAAAGTTTTGAATTTTTCCACATTCCTTTTTATTTGTTTATCATTTTCATCTTTGAATCTATAACTCCTCTCATGAATCTGTTCAATGATTTCGTAAGGTCCTTCAAATCTGTCGTCGTCTTTCCTTCTTATTTCGTTCAAAATCCAAACCTTATCACTCACTTTATAAATTACTCGCGTTCCTGTTTCCATAGGCCTGTTCTTCTCTTTTATCTTTTGTCTTAAGTTCTCTCGGTTCGTTTTAATGTCACTGTACCATTGTTGTCCGTCTATTTTCCTCCCAAATACTACTTATGTTGGGCTACGCCCTATCGTTTTCTGTTTTGTAGAGTTTATTGCAAAACATTTACCTTTTCGGTTCCTGTGTGGCATAATAATATGTGTGTTTGAATAATTAGCTCATTCCGTTTTTCTTATTATTTTTTTATTTTTATGAAAAACGCTTTCAACAGATATACTTTCTTAACTTTAATGTTCGTAATAATTACAATTATTATAATGATTATTACAAGGTGTGCCAAAAAGTTCTAATACACCATAGAAAAAAATACATTTTGTTGCAAATACACTAATACATTACATAGTATTATTGTGCTAATTGCTAATAATTAATATTTTTAGAAATTTGATTATATATTTTATATTTTTTACATTTATTATTAGTAAGTACAAAACAAAATACAAAATGAAAATCGACAAAAGGAGCTTCGAGTTTTGATCAGGTACTGCTGGAAGCGCAACTTATCAAAGAGAGAGGCTGTAAAAGTGATATATGATGCTGAAAGTCAGGAAAATGTCAATCATGCAATAATTGCTTGGTGGTACCAATGAGTTTTAACTGGTGACATCATCCTAAAAGATCAGTCTCATTCCGGTCAATCCGCAACAGTTGACGCTACAGATTTGCAAGCCGCTTTGCATGCCAAATCTTTGAATAGCAATCTTGAACAGGCAAAAGAATAGATTGTTTAGTCACAATTTTAAATGATCTGCACCAATTGGATTTTGTGCACAAGAAGCCAAGACTAGATTCACAGTGGTTAACTTCAGCAAAAGCTCTTAACAGACAAGAAAGTTTCCGTGAAGGGCTCCATAATCCTTCCAAAGATCGTTTTTGGAAAAGAATTTTTGTGTACTTTGTCAACAACAATCAGTAAATGCTTTGGGTTCAGAAAGTCAATTAACGCTGTCAGTTACAAAGCACAATCGATTCCACAAAGAAGATCATGATTTGCGACTGGTAGAATTTTGAAAGAATTGTTCATTTTGAATTGGTTTCCAACGGTCGCACCATCTTCTCTGAACTGTATGACCAATTTATGGAACGTGTTTACAATAAGTTGAAGTCTAAGTATTTGGTTATTCAACCAACGAATAGTTTGATGAATAGCTTTTCTTGTCTAAAGCTTTTGCCATGTTTTTTTCTATGGTGTTTAAGAACTTTTTAGTCAACCTAATAAATTTATTGCTACAAATATTAAGTTGATAGAGAAACACTATAATAAAGTTAATAAATAACTTTGATTTGTTATAACTTTAATTTTTATTATTTAATAGAATTTCGATAGATAAATATTTTTCTTAAAATAGTTGGAATTACTTCATGCAAAACCGATTAGAAATTTGAGACTTCTTAAAATTAATTATAATTAATAATATATTTATTTTATCAATATGAAGAAGCTCTTATGAGATTAACTTTGACTTTTAAGATAACGATAATCATTAGACAGTTAAAAAATCTTTCTTTAAAAATATTTGTTCCATAGGAAAAATAAAAATTACATTTAATAATTAAATTAATTTTTATTATTAAATCTTATTATAATATTTCGTTTATTACTTATTTATATTAGCTTTGTCCAAAATTTTGTATTATTAAAAAAGATTATTTATAAAAGAAAATAAAAAAATACATGATTTATTTTTGCTTTATGCTAAAGCAAAGATTTTTTTTAATACTAAAATTTTTGTTAAACAAAACTAATTATAAATGAATTACTCAAATATTACTTTAACCTGAAACTAGGAGCATGTATACTTACGAATACAAAAAATGTTACTTTTTTAGTAAGGCTAAATATAAACTTAAATACGGAATTTTAATTTATATTTTAATTTATTAAATAACAAATTGATTATTTAAAATTTAGATCTTTATGGTTTGACTTTCAATTGAGGAGAAATAAATGTGCTGAAAGACAAAAGACTTCCTTGTTTCCAATACGAAGGAAATTTGGACCGGAAATAAGTACTCTTTTTAAGTACTAATTAATTAAAGTTTGATAATTATGAATTTTATTAATATTTTCAGTAAACGATTTTAACTTATTAAATTTAATATATTTTAAAAATTAATGTTTATTTAAAAAATTACACAATGTCTTTTTATCCAATAAAATTATGAGAAATTAAAATGTAATATCAGAATTTCCCATTCATTGATTTTTTCATACTTGAATACATAATCAAAAACTAAATCAATCAAAAAAAGATGACCAATGAGAATTTGTTTGTGTTGTAAATAAATGTTTGCATTCAAATTGTGATTTGTATGCTGTTGTTGTTTGTCACTAAGGTTTTCTTATTTTCTCACTAAACTGCCTATATCCAATTCAGTTATCTATTTCAGTTATTTTAGTAAAAATTGTGGTAATTCATCAATTAATTCCAAAAATATTTTTTATGAGTAGAAAAGGAATTTTCACAGCTAAAAAGGGTGTATGAAATGATTTATGTATATAAAAAAAAGTATATACAGGTTCAAATTTATGTATATACGTTTCAAAGTTCAATGCTTTCTAACACAAAAGTATTGTAGCATAACCAAATAATTATTATTTTATCAGATTTTACATGTTTTGTGTAATCTATTTTAAATTATGTTGTGTGTTAACTTATTTTACTTCCAGCATGTCGAATAAACATCGTGCAATTGTAGAGCTGTTTTGTCAAGACTTTTGTCAAATGTCTATAGGAAATTGCTCGTTTGCTCGGTTTTTCAAAGATGATGGTTTCGCGTGTTGATCGTCGATTCAAGGAACTTGTCACGATGGTCAGCGTTCAGCAAGTGGAATAAAGCGCACTGTCCATAATTCTGCAAATCGTAAGGTTATCAAGAAGCAAGAAAAATCGAACGTGAGACTGGCATCAGTGATCAATGCGGTGAATGACGAAAAAGGAGCTAAATCTCAAGCCCTACAAGCTCCAAAAAGTTCGGTTCCTTATCAATGAGAACAAAAGCAATCGGCTGCAATGATGCCTTCAACTCAAACTTTGGTCTGCTAGTCAGTGATGATAGCTCATCCTCTTCACGGACGAGAGGCTGTTCACTGCGGAACTAGCGCACAATCGTCTGGTCTACAGACACTCCATGTAGCTCAATCGTCGTCGAACACCGAAAAAATCAATGATGATGTATGGTGGAGTCTGCATCAGCGCTAAGATCCCTCTAGTTTTCATCGAACAGGGGATCAATATCATAATTTCATAATTAATAATTTCATAAATACATCTTTAAATATCAGACAAAAATTAATTTGATCCTAAATATTTGTATTTCCTAATTCAGAGAATAATTATTTGTGTTTTAAGTAAATATAATGAATGAGAGATATCGAAAAACAGCAGCAGAACGGTTGATTTATTGCACTGTTTGTCTGACAATTATGTGATGTGACAATAAAAATATAACCAGGGCAAATTATAATTAATTAAGATTTGGGATTAAAAATTAAGCAAATAATGAAGAATTAATATCAAAATTTTTTTTATGTGGAATCGAATTAAATTTTTAGTATAGTTTATAATCATGTTTTTATAATTATAATTATTTTAGCAGTCTTCTTCATAAATTCTATGTTTACTCTACTGATGATTTCCTCAAATGGTTTTCATTTCGCTTTGTATAAATGTGAATGTAGCTTTTATATGTGTACTATAATCATTTTTATATTTCTTTTGGAATCTGTTGACATCATTTGAAGGAATCCTAACAAGGGTTCTCTCTCAATGCTTGTAAGAGATCATATCATACCCAACTAAATTCATCTCAAGGAATCAATATATTCAATATTTACAAATAAAATGAATAATTATGAAGTAACAATCAGTTTACAAACTATTTGATAAAAAAAGTTTAGGAATAAATTTAAAAAAAATATAAAATACCAATGTGATACATAAAAAATAGATTCCGTTATTCTTTATGAACAAGTTATAAATAAAGCACTTTCGATGATATTAAGTTGAAAATATTGAATATATTTATATATTTGAAAATTAATTTTATCAAGCTCTTTTAAGAAGTTGATTATTGAACATTATTTGGAATTTCGTTTAAGATATGAGGTAATAATAGCAATATACTTTTAAATTTAAATAAAGATTTAATACGGCTTTACTTTGTCCATTTTGAATGTTTATTGAGGGTTTGTTGTGTTTTATGAACGTTGTGTTTTATTAATGATTCACAGAACTGCCGCTCATAATGTAAATCTTAGCCATTTTGTAAAATAATATAGAGAGTGTAATATAAAATACTTAGTTAACAGAGTTTGAAATTTGTCTTGCAATTTTAAAATCATTGTTCATGGTTTAAATATTCTTATAGGACACTTACATAAACTAACAGATCGATAACAACATAAAGGTTACTTAGACAAATTATGTACAGAAACATGGATTAGGAAAGGAAAAAAGGAAGAAAACATTGAAGAGTACAGAAAAATAATCAAAATACCATATCTTGAAGGATTTAGAGCATTTAAGAAAAGTATGTGCAAGTTTCTAGGTAGTGTCAAAGTGGTTTCAATGGCATTTAAAGTTTACGACTTCGTCTAAAATAAATCGAAAACGATTTATGGATTGCAAGCTAATCTGTTCTATAAATGTAATTTTCACGGGTGTAAAAACTCGTAAAGTGGCTACATGGTCACCTAGAGGAGTTGAAGATACTTATTGGAGAAAAATGGGTGAGACGCACTGAGTTTGTGAGGAATAGAAACGACGCTTTTTCTAAGTGAAAATCCAGCAGAATACTTCTTCAGAAGAATATCAGAAGATGGAAACTTGAAAAAGTCGAAGCTCTAGGCTAACAAATCGAGAAGATACTCAACAATGATGGAGAAGAAAAACTGAAAGAACTCACTACGGAACAACGTATCCTCTGTAAATCACAATCGAAGGAGAACACTCTGTGTACTCCCTCCTACCCCATAGGGAACAAAGAGTTGACCAACACCTTCAATAATCTTTTTAGGACCCCATTAGAGCAGAAGGAACGGATTGATATCGCTGGAGACACTCTAAGTCTCGATGATTTGGATTCTCCCCCGATGAGCAAAGAAATAGCAGAGACAGTGAAGTAGTTGAAGAGTGGGACAGCCGCGGGATCTGATGGATTGATCCCTGAAATCTATAAGTGGGGGGTGTGATACTAAACCTACTGGAGGAGTGCTTTAAGGACATATGGAACGGATTAGAGGCATTCCAGCCTAGTTGGAGAGAGGTCAAAGTGGTGGTTCTTTTCAAAGGGAAAGGCTTTAGAAAAGATCCAAATAACTACCGAAGCATTTTTCTTTTAGATTCAAGAGAAAAGATTCTAGCCAGAATCATTGCGAACCGAATCACTCCGATGACAGGTTGTGAAAAGAGCAACATTGAACGGTCTCTCTGGAGGATTGATGATGAAGCAAGAAGATGGAAGCTTCCTTGAGGTCAGCAGACTAGCCTATGCTGACGACCTATGCCTTATTGACACGAACTGGAACAACTTGATAAATAATTTGAACATTTTAAATGCATCCTTCTTAGTTTTAGGTCTCAAAATTAACATCGGTAAAACCAAAGTTTTGAACCTAAACGGAGATACTCGAATCCTTAATGCCGGGCATCAGCTTGAGGCCGATATTGGGTTATCTCTAGCTTTTGTTACCTAGGATCCACGATCTCGTCAGCAGGAAATGTGGACTCAGAAGTGAAAGAAAGAATTAAGAATAGAACCCAGAAGATCCGGGACCTGAGATCAGTGCTGAAGAGCTCCAAACTGAGTATGAGGAATAAGAAGAATGTAATCAACGCATGCATATTCTCAGTAGTCTACTATGGCTGTGAAAGCTGGAGAAAAGCGGACAAGAACATTAAGAAAGTGCATGTCCTTCATAACCTATACACGCGCATAGTTAGGAAGAAACATAAGATTGAAAAGATACGTATGGACATCCTGGACATTGGACTCTCACATAACATTGATATTATCGCGAGTAAAGACTTACTTTCCACAATAAGATGGAAACTTTAGAGGAGTATGAGACAATCAAACGAATCTCGAAGAGAGAAATACAAATGGGGAAAAAGATCAGTGGGAGAAAGAAGCAATCAATTTCGGAATGTCTTCGAGTGGACATACAGTGGCTATTTGGAGATGATGCGGTGTATGGAGATTTCATTAACCGCATCATTCACTTTATCGAGGGAAACATACATTAACTACTTAATTCGACCAGGAAGACTCAATAGAACAAGAACAACTGTACCGAAGCTAATCAACGATAGACAAACATCACAAATGTCCAGTAGAAAGATGCTACAAGGAGTTTGCCGAAAAGAATGAGCTGAACAGACATATGAAAAGGGACCACGCGCTTTCCGCTTCCGCTAATCTTGAGACATAACAACAGCAATTGTCATTCCCATGTACACTATGTAAAAGGTCGTACAAAATGAAGGGGTGGCTGACAAGGCACATGTACCGTGATCATAAATTGGAGGAGACAGAAGAAATTGGAGAACTGACAATGACCCCAGCGCAAACCAGTACAAAAAATACCACAGAAGAAAGAGTTGTAGAAAACCTCAACATTCCAGGCAACCAGATTCAATCCGTGACGGACCCTCCAACCATCTCGACATCGGTGGAAGAAGCGATAGGTATTGAAGAGACACATCTGACTTTTAGGATTGCAGATCTAACTGCAAGGAGGGCGTTCAGATGTCCCTTTCACGGCTGTACGAAGTCCACGAATACAGCCAAAGGTATGCAGAACAATGGCTATACAACCCATGTGTGGTCGTTTCTCACAGGGAAGCTGAAAAGATCTCGGCGATCGAAACTATCCGACCCAGTAGGAGGCCTCTCGGGAGGCTGCTAGTTATTCTTTAGTTTGGGTGGACCCTCTAAAGAGCCTAGAGGCTCAATACCATTTGAAAGAGATTGGAGGCTCACATTTGAGAGACAAATCGTCATGTCAAAACTCGGATTAGTGAGAATTAACAATTGAGTCGATCGAGTAAGGTTCTTGATCTCTTCTGTTTCAAAGGATGTGTTTCCTATTTAACAAAAGGGCTTATAATAATTATCCAAATATTTTATATGGTATTGAATAAAATTGTATTAAAATTTTAATCATTACAATTACGATGACATTATGAGCTGCAGTTCTGTGAATCATTAATAATAAGGCTCTGCAACACATTAATTAAAACATTCAAAATGGATAAAATTAAACCGTTATAAATCTTCAAATCTTTAATAAAATTCTAAAACATTTTGCCATTATTATCCAATTATATCTAAAACAATTTAAAAAAATCACAAAATAATTATCTTTAAAAAGTTAATTTTTATAAAAGTAATAATATAACTTACAAATATTTAATTATATTTGTTTATGTGATACAAAATGTTCAATAATCAATTTCTTAAAAAAGCTTTAACAAAATTATTTTTCAAACACACACACACACACACACACATATATATATATATATATATAATTATATGATAGAAATTAAACTTTGAATGAATGATAAATCGAT
>MQRK01250884.1:29891-48894 GCA_001938485.1 Girardia tigrina
ATTTCATAGTTCGATTTCATAGAAATTTGCATTTAAAAAGTCTGCTACAACGCTGATTATCTAAAAATAAACCAGACAATGAAAGGTGCACAGTGACTTTCTGAACGCACTGTATAAGGTTAGACTAAGTAAGTTTTGTCGCACAGGCATAAGTACCGGATAGAAAACAAAAGATTTTTTGATATACTTAATAAGTTTTACCTTTGTCTTTTTGCAGCATTTTTAAGACAAAATATTGACCTAAAAGGGTTAATTGATATAGATGTGTTCCATAAAATAGAATGATGAAAGTTAATGGAATGAATTTTTTTTTAATATTTCTTTTTAAATTACTAATTAAAAAATCTTATTAATAATTACACAACCAAAAAACCTTTTGACAAATTCCAAATTTTGTTTCTTAATATGCTAAGATATCTTCTATTTCTAAGCAAACAGAACAAGCCTCTTCTAAATGAATCAATAACAAAAAGTAATTCAGGTAATTAGCTAAGATATAACATAGGTTCACAAATCTTGCTTATTATTTTCTTAAGATAGGTATAGTTATACCGTTTCCCTATGATAGGACATTGGTTTAAATAATTATTAATCATTAAATAATTAAATAATCATTATGTTTATTTCTGGTTTCAGTAACTAAACTTATCACTAAATTATCAAGTATTAAGTCATTAAATAAGAAGCAATAAATTGTTTATATCAATCTAACATCAAAAGGGAAATTTTTAAAGCCGTTATTGACGAACTAGAGTTTAAATGCAAATGATTGAGAAAGTTTTAAGAAAATTATTTATTTATGAAGTATTTATTATCTTTCATGTAATCTTAATTTGACTGATAAAAGTAGTTAAAAACCAGTAAATCAAAATTTTTTATATCAATTCTTTATTCGGACAGAATTCTACTTGGGCAACAGAATTTATTGTTATCTTTTGCAGAACGGAAAATTACTATTACATTTTTAATAAATTAATTACGTTATTAGTAACTATTTAAATCTTTTGTAGAAGGGAAAATTTCTCACCAAAATTTTTTACAACTCCATTTTGCTAAATAGTTTCTAATAAAATAATAAATTTATTATAAAACATGGAAGGAAAAGTACCATAACATTTCTATATAATACAGTTTAAACATAGGTTAAGTTAGGTGGATAATCGTAAAACGTTTTTCTTTTGCAAAAACAATTTTTTGATTTACTAGTTTGATAAAATTTTCACATAATCATTTAATGCCATCGAGAATGAGTGAGTGTGCAAAGATTGGAGAAAATTAATTGAGTAAAAAGCCTTTACAAATAGGTTTCTAAATTCCATAGATTGTATTGTATATAGAAAGCAAGCTAATATAAAGAATAGAATTATGTATATAAATAAAGAAGAATTTCTGTTTATCTATTCATAGTTTGCGTGGAGTATTCAGAGTATTCGTATGCATATATTTTTATTGTAATTTCTCTTTTTATTAATTTATGAATAACTCCAATTTTTAAATAATTTCGATCTATTATATCATTATTTTTTTCTCTACATTTTAAAACCTTTATGATGGTACACATATATGTAAATATTAACCAGTAATATGTTCTTAAATCATATTGACAATTGTCAGTGCTCTTTTGTGAAAAAAATAATTTATAACGTTTCTACAAAATATTTCACATTTTCCAAAAATTAAATTCACATTTTGTGTGACCTAATTTAACTGTAAAAAACATTTACTTTTTATTTTGGAAGATATTAATTTAACTTTTGGAAACTGAAATATTTTGTGAATTTACTGTATTGAGTGATTTATATATTGTATATTTTTACCACATTAGAAATGTTTTGCTATGTTATTCTGATGAAGACTGTTTGAACAGGTCTTCGATACAATTCAAGAACGCCATTGCGGACTCCCTGTCTCAGGTATCGGACATTTCTGAAGTATCTATAAAATCCAAACTGCTTGAGGAACACGTACGGAATTTGTCTTATCAAATTAAAAAGTACGAGAATCAATTTACTGATTTTGAAGATTCACCGAATTCGGGCGGCATTTCCGAAAATGTTGATCAAATTAATTCTAAAATTCAAAAGTTAAAAGTTAATATGTCTCAGCGGAAACGACTTCAGGAATCCCGGAATTTGATTGAGGTTTTTTACTTATATTGGAAAATTTTTATTGTTATTTTGTTCTGATGAATTCAATTTTGAACTAAATTTAATTTAGTTTTATTAAAATGCTTAAAAAAATTAATACTGAAAGTGTTTTTGACAACATATATGTGGTACTTTCAATAAATCCCTAACTTAAATAGAAAAAGTAATCAAATATGTAAGTAGCGTTTATGCCACTTTCATTGTCACTAGATTCAAGGTTCATAATTTTAAATCGAAATTCTATTAATGACAATAATTCACATAATTAAATAAATTTATTTTTAATTCATTTATTTCGCCAAAATCAATCTATTAATTTTTTCTTCCCCTTCAATTTGTAAAATTTAATAAATTTTAAAACATTAAATTAATACAATTAATTTTTAAATTATAAATAAAAAATGTTTATAAAATTTTATCCTAAACTAATTAATTTAAATTTACCCTAAGCCTTTTATTTTAAAAAATTATTTCTTGAAATATTATAAATTTAATCCGTTATTATTTATTTTAAAATTTTTATTTCAAAACTTTTATTAAAAGATATCAATTGTTGTAACTGTAAACATTTTTAATTTTAAAACATTTGTATTTAATGACTTTCTTTAAAACATTGAAATTAAAAAAATAATAAACTATTTTGGTGAAATGCAAATTAAAATTAATTCCTCATAAAATATATTTTAATTTTTCAACAATATGTAACTATATAGAGGTTATTTTGCGACATATGATCCATTATTGATATCACATTTTTCCAGCGGATGAGTCGTTCCTGGAAAACCTTTTCAAAGAAATCAGCTTTACATTTACTGAAAAATCCATGACAATTGTTGATCAAATCGTCTCTACTGTCAAACTTAATGACTCTCAAATGCTTGTTAAGATACCGGTATATTTAGAAATCGCCAGGTAGGTACGAGGCTGTGTTATAGGGTGGATGATTCAGTAAAGAGAATACCATCTCCAAAATTGTCTGTCTTGTGACGTTTCCTGCATGTGGTGGCGCATTGTCTTGCAATGACCTAAGAGGTGTGTTTCGAATTTTGTGACAGTTCTGTCTAGCAGCTGTTACAAGGTTATAGTAGTCTGCAGCATTGATATTGCATCTTTTCTCAATCAAATCCAATTTCATTACACTATTACAGTCCAAAAACACTATCAGCATTGTTTCTTTTCGGTGTGTTGTTCCCTATCTCAGTTTGTTTGATGGCCACTCATTTTGGAGTTTCCATTCTTCGGATTCACGACATGATTCTTGTACTTACATAGAAAGAGAGGTTTCATCAGACTTATGGATAGATTTTAAGAGATTTTGCGTTAATCTCGCACTTTTTACTATTTTAGGCTGCGAACTTATTGGACATACCACGTTAGATAGTCTAAAGAATAAATGATCATTTCATTTGTTTTTTTTTAAATGTTTATTAGTTTATACTATTTGCTTGATTAGTGACATATAATGATATATTTTAATAAATTAAATTCATGTCGACTGGTTTATTTAGTGTCCGAATGAAGAATATAATTCAAATGTTGCTGATTCTTGGGAAAATTCATCAAATAATTCTTTGATTGAAGAAGTAAAGATTCATTTGGGTATTATATTTATTTGATGAATTTATTTCAGCATAATATCGAATTACAAGACCAACTAGTAGAAACATTAATAAGGGAATTGTATAATAAATTATTTCCCAAGGGTTCATCCAATAAGGATATGAACGTTATCGAGATTCTTCAAACTGCCATCGATTCTATACCTGAAATCATCAAAATGGCAGATTTGAAAGTTAAAATAGAAAGACAGTTAATTAACATTTACACTGATTTAAATTGTCCAGCTGAACTTGATGAACCTATTGACATCCTCCTTTTATTGGATCTTTTGCAAGGCAATGTGAAAATGATGAAAGAAACTTGCTCGGTACATGATGATATAATGGAAGAGAATAAATCCTTACAAGAATGCATTTCTCAATTGGATTGTAAAATGTCAAGTTTAGAAAACGAAAAATCTGAGTTGATTACGAAGAACACAGAATTAGATGAAAAACTAATGGATATGTCTATAACAATAGCTCGCTATGAAGGTCTGGAGAAGATCTGTGATACATATCAAAAACAGATGGCGACTATGTACCGACGGACCGATAAAGCAAATCTTAGTATGGACTCTGATGACATCCTTGAACACGTGGAAACGTTTAATCAAGAGAAGGATGAATGCATCCAAACATTAGAATCAAAGATTGTTAGTTTGCAGAATTTATGTGAAGAAAAGGATGATTATATCACTGATTTGAAACAAAGAGAAGTGAGCATTATTTACGAGTATGATTCAATAATTGAAGTATTGAAAAGTGAGCTTGATTCTGTTCGGAGTAATTTAGAAAAGAATCATGATAATGCAGTAGAGCATAAAAAACAACTGTCTGAGTTAAATGAATTAATTATAGCAAAAGAAAACATGATCAAATCTCTTAATGAAGAACTCACAATGTTGTCCGTAATTGACATTGACATCGATTCTACTTCGGGAGTGAAAAAAGAGTTAAGAGATGAATTTTCTCAAACTCAGAACGATGAGGAAAAACAATTTTTCATGGATATGGAACGTCAAATGACAGGTTTGATAGCAGAAAATCAAAGATTGGAAAAGGTTTGTGAAGCTCAAACAGAATCTCTTGGACAGTATGAAGTGAAACTTAGCTGCCTAGAAGCAGAAAATTCCAAGTTATCAAAATTAGTTAATTCTGATAATAATTCAATATCTGCTGAAGACATGACTAAGGAAACTCTTCATCATTTGTCCCAAATGATTCGCGATAAAGAATGGGAAATCGAAGCTCTCAAATCCAAAAATGAAAGCCTTTGTGCTATCATTAAAGGTTATAATAATGATAATTCCGAATCGCCAAATATCAGTTCTATTGAGTCACTTTTGAATGAAAAAGAAAGCCTATCAAAGGAAATAAGTTGGTATCAAGAGAACAGAGACCAGCTAATTTCAGCTTTGAATTTAAAACACAAAGAGAGTTTGAATTATCATGGAGAAATTCAAAGATTGATATCGTACATTAATACAGAACAGGTAAAGTGGAACGACATAGTTCTTGAAAATCAACGATTGAATGAAGAAATAAAAGTTTTATTAACAGAAAAGTCTTCAGTTATTTTTGAAGACGTCAATATGACAAAAGAACCTGTCAAAGAATTGGTCGATGTTGGCGTTTCATTTTCTAATGAGACATCAGAAACAAAAGAAGCTATATTATCTTCAGACAGTTATCTTTATAAGCAAATAAAAGAACAGTGCTTACAACTTGAAAGTGAAAACCAACAAAAAACTTCGGAAATAAGGAGCTTTCAGAAGCAAGTGGAACGCATATCATTTGAACTAGAACAATCACAATTACAAATCACAGAACTGACTAATAATCTCTCTCAAACTCAGCAACAGTTGGAATTTTGCCAGAAAGACCTAACAAATCAATATAAAAATATTGATTCCTCAAGCACTGTCGATTCCACAAAAGACATCTGGAACACAGAATATGAAAATACCGATAATGAGAACAGCGCAAAACCTGAATCAAAGGAACCTCTTCATCAACAACTTTACCAGAATCAAATTGAGTGTGAAAATTACATATCCCAGGTAATTTACAAATCGTAAAGTACCGATTATAAACCACACTATCCAACCTTAACCCTTTGGAACTTTAACACATACACTCATTATCCTCCTTAGTTTTGTGTTTGTAGATTCTCATATCGCTAGAATCCACAAGCACAAAATCAAGGAGGATGATTAGGATCGTGTTAAGATTATAAAAGTTGTCAAGTAATGTGGCTTATCTCTGATACTTTATAGTAATTTTGTTTTCATTCTTTGTTTATATTTAATGATCAACAAATTTTTTTTTTAAATTATGATGGAAATTCTCTAAATTAATGAATATTTAACAAAAGTATTATTAAATGTTTAGAATAAATTTATTTAATGTAATAATATTTAATTATCTTATTCGGGCTCTGACATTCCTGAAATCATTGCACAAACGTTACATGTCCATTGCCTTCAATGATTTCTTTACTTTGCGCTCCAACTACATGATGTTCGTGGTCTCCCAGCCTCCCTTGTAAACTTCTGATTTAAGATTAGCCCAAAAATTCTCCATGAGACGGTATTGTGGAATGTTTGGAGGGTTGGATGTCTTGGGCACAAATGGGATATGAAGTGACTCCAACAATTGCAGTGTGGAATTCGCGTAATGTGCTGACGCAAGGTCTGGTCAGAACATAATATTGCTCTCTCGGTTCTCCTAATCAATAAAGCGAACTAGTGCAGTGTTAATGCAATGGTCCTGATAGAATTTGAAATTGATATTATTGGGATGTTCAAAAAACACGGGTTCAATAATCTTTCCATCCTCTGAAACACAGATCCAGACCATAATGAATGGGGAACTTCTTTTCAGCTCGATATTTCAACAGAGGGGGAGTGGTTTGGATGTCCGAGTTGTAAAAGTGATCGTTTCCGGGTAGATGATCAGATTTGAGTTTGAAATAACACTCGTCGTCCATGAAAATCATTTTTCCTCTCAAACGTCAAATAATTTTCCTGCACGATGTTTTGCACTCTTCTCTTGTTCAGAAGTATTATAACATCGAATTCCCCGTTCATTAAGAACATTTGCTTCTTGGTTTTTTGTCGCAGTGACACACCCCTTTTGTTTACTGACCATCGACAAATGCTGGCTCGTTAGGTGTTTGTCAGTTTCTTTTTATGTCCACCACTCCCTGGCTTGCGAGACATCCAAATTCATCTGTATTCTTGTAAGGATGGAGTAGATTGTCGAGCGTGCAAATCCCTCTTCTAAGAAGTGTTTCATGGTGAAGGATTTTCCTTTCGTGTAATGCATTCTCCAAAATCTGCTAACACTGTCTCGGAGCTGTTGCTCTTTCATGACTATGGTAGAAAAAGGACTAACTGCTGGATGATGAAATGTTTTGTAATCAACACATGGACCAATCAGAATTGTTTACCTCTTTTCTTTACATTCAATTCTTACTTTAAGTATATTATTTATTCAATTTTAAAATATCCAGATTTTACCTTTACACCTGTTATTTGTGAACTTTAATTGATCAAATAACAATACCTGTGATTGTATTACAGTGAAAATTCCCTTAGGTGACATTTAGCTTATTATTTTCAGATCGAACAATTGAAGGCCAGAGAACAGAAACTATTGAAAGAAAAGCAAATATTACAGAATCACTTGATAAAGGTGAGTTATTCCACAATTTCTACTGATGAAACTAATATTCAAATAATAATCATAATAAAACTGATTCATGAACTCATGTTCTTGTTGAGACTGAATGATTAATGTTTGAACGGAAACCACAATGATTAATCTTTATGATACATACATATCTTGAATCTAGGTTGAAGAATCATATACGCAAGACGCAACTATTTCTGAAGACCGAGAGCAAGTTTTACGAAAGAAACTTCATTTAACCGAAGACAATTTACAAATTGCCAGTGATGAAATAACCAAGTTACAGCAAATAATTTCCAATGCACGGAATGAGTTTCAAGAGGAATTAAATTTAATAAAGATTGAACGTGACGAAGCCAGAAGTCGCTTAAAAGAAACCGAGAGACAATTGTCTGAAAATATGAAAAGTGTGGCAAATCTACAAATGGTGTTGGATAACATTCAGTTCGGTAAAGTATAAGTGGACAGAGTGAATAGATTCTATTTTCTTTTGTTTTACAGAACAATCGTCTGAAATGACTTATCAAAAAGAACGATTTCAACAAGAATTATGTAAAGTTACGGAAGATCGTGATCGTTTGGAGCGTCACAATATCAAATTACAAAAGAATTTGGATGAGCAAAGAGAACTGGTAGATGCAGCTCAAAGGTTATCTGATCAAATCGAATATAAAGATGATCAGTTAGCAGAAATCCAAGCATTATGTACGTTTTTTGGTGTAAATCTCGTAAAATAAAAACATAATCAATACATCCATCCTTAACAATTACATTAATTATTCCAGTAGCAAAGAAGGAAGAACAGATTGACAATCTAAAAATGGAAATTCGTAAACTGAATACCTTTACGGAATCAAAAGTTGACAAGTATAAATAATAATTATCAAGTGTCCGTCTAGATCAATATGCTTGCATTTTAGGATCCTAATGAAGAACCTTGTCATAGGGTATTTTCATACCCCTCAACACCGCCGCCAAGAAGCACTTAAAATAATTGGCAGTCTATTGCAATTTTCTGATACCGATTACAATCAGGTTTGCTTTTCTTTTTTTAATATTCTTGTATTTTAGTTTTATATTTTATTATTGTCATATATCATATTTGGTTGGAGAATAAGTTCATGCTTTTTTAAAAATATATTTATTAACTCTGGGGTTTTTTGGTGACTTTAGTGAGAGTTTTCTTCCACTCCTTCACTTATCATTTTTTTATCACGTGTTTTTCGTTAGCTGTGTAATTCTCTTTTTATTTGAGATGGGTGTCAGATTGTTGTGATCTGTTTGAGAAATTATTATTATTTTTATTTATTTATTTTATCTCTATTATCTACCTTCGTATGTGATATTTTTCTTTTACTCGTATTGCTTTCTGTTATTTTTTTTATTATTTTTATTGCTAGCACTTTATGTATAATGTTTTTTTCACGTATAAAAGATTTTTATTATTATTTAATAATAGTCATTTTTTCTTTGCAAGTAAATCAATTCATTTTCTTTGCAAGTAAATCAATTCATTGACCGCCATGACAAAAAATAATTTCAATGTAATTATTATTTTTTTACAAAAGAAACTCATGGTAATTTATGTGATTCTAACGAAACAAAAAAAGAACAGAAGAGAAACTGCAAAACGAGTTATGAGAAAAAAATAGAAAATCATTCAAAACATTCTTCAAAAGATTTCGGTCTATAAATCTGGAAACGTTTTTTTTAATCACGAAATTAATTTCAGTCGACAACCGAAATTTAATTATGAAATTATATATCATAGAAATATGATATTTGTATTTGAATTAAAAAAATTAATAATACGATTTATAATAAAATCTCGGATTCCGAATTACCAGAATTGTCAAATTATTATCCAGTAGAATTCTCCAACCGTTACTCATTCCTGATTATCGTCAACTTTAATCAATTACCAATTGGAAAATTAATTTACAAACTACAGACTAACGGTATCTATATCTCGTTCATCCCATCGTTGTTATTATTACATTAAAAGTGTTTAATTGACAAACTTTTAGTTTTATTTTTATTTACAGTTTCGGTTATACCAATATACAACTACGCTCATCAAACACCTTATTTTGGTTAGCATAGTTTACTCACAGTCTGAGTATTTCATTTATAGTAAAAACAACGAATTCATCTCATATCAGTAAATTTGTTGTTTTTACAGTGACTTTTAAATTTTTGAATAATTAATTTCTAATATCATATGTATAATTAAATAAGTTCAAATAATTTATTTATATAATTTTTTTAAAAATAAAGATTCGGATTAATAATAAAAATTATAATTAAGTTTTAATTTATTGGACAAGACTTTTTTTAAATAAATAATTTGAGTAACAAACCTTGTAAATACAATTAGGTTGTAAAATAAAAAATTTAATGCTTGATTACAATTAAGAATGTATTAAATTTGTATTAAAAAATAATTATATTTGAATGTTTTAAACAATTAACAAAGAATAAAAAATATTTGGAAATTTAATTTTAAAAGTAGATATACCATTTAAATATTTTAAAGATCTAAAATTATATTTAAGTTAAATGGTTTTAAATAAATAATATTGAAATAACTGCTTTTAAATAATTTTAAATTAGTAGAAATCGTTGAATTTTAACTAAAAGACGTTTAAAATGATTTAAAATAAAACAGTTATTATTTAGATTTTTATAATGTATTTTAAAGATTTTTATAAAGTAATGAAATATTACTATATAAATTAACGTAATCAAAAAATAATAAATTCAATTTTAATTAACGTTTTTAATAAAAAGAACTTATCAGTATTATAATCCAGTATTTTTTATGTATCATTAATCTGGTCAAAAGAAAAAAGAAAAGTTCCTCAAGAAAAATTGTTTAAATTATTGTTATTGTTATAGAAATAAAATTTTGTGTTAATGAATTATAATCTGGATCCAGAACCCAACAATTAAAAAAACGGTTTATCAACAAGATATTCCCTAGTTTCTGAATGGCACGTTTTTCAAAGTGGGCTGGTTTTGAAGAGAAGAATGTGTGCCAAAAATTTCTGAGTTAGGAAATTCCATGATGTTCGTTTGACAGAAAACAAAACAAGTGAAAATTATATTTTTCAAGGGAACTCAAGATAGGAAAACCTTTCTATCCGAATTCATGAAAAACCACTTTAATGACTGCATGAAGTCGGTGGAATTGTTCACAAAGTTGGACTGATTTTTATATTTCTAGGAAATAGTTTTTTTAATAGATTACGCCTTCTTGATTCTTCAAACCCAATTATGGTCCTTCGCATATGCAGAACTTTTCCCCCGTGGAATCGTTTGTTTTTCTGTATTGAATCATTCTATTCTTAGTTTAAAATGAATATAAAAACATAATTTGTCTCCCCTGTGACAATATGCGACAAAAGCGATTGATGTTCCTGACCAGCTACACGATAATGTTCAAAAAGAGAAGCGCTAATTGTTATCCAATCGTTTTATGAATACAGGACCAGAGAATACAATTTTTAAACTTTCTGATTGATTTCAAGTAACAAACGATAGTTAAATGTTCATGCTCCATCTCTTCTGTCAACTCACGCGTTGTTTACGATGGTTTTCATGAAGTAAAAGCGCCTAAATG
Organism: Girardia tigrina; assembly: GCA_001938485.1. NCBI lineage: Eukaryota > Metazoa > Platyhelminthes > Tricladida > Dugesiidae > Girardia > Girardia tigrina. The sequence goes on from MQRK01250884.1 coordinate 40,955, forward strand.
TTCTTCATGAGTGACCCTCTATTACTTCTTTGTATCTTCGCGATAAACATTCCGAATAGATTTGCAGCTTCTATCAACTTGATTAAAGTCAAATAAAAGAACGTGTCGAAAATTAGAGCTTTTTATTTAATCAAACAAATGTGCACAAATAATGTCAAAAGACGCCTTAAATATATTACAAAGCCAGAAAAAAGGACTTTAAATGATGTGCAAATACGATTTTCACGATAAAAATGAATTTAGAAAACGTGCAGTTTTAATTTATTTGTGTCTTTGTAAAGTTTTATTTTCTATTGTCATATTTTGATAATTTAATGCTTAATATTGCGTTCATATGACCCTGATCTTGATTGGACAGACCAAATGCTAAGGTGGTCTTTCACTATTGAGTTGAAGTCTAACATGGCAAGAATGAACAATGAATGTGCAATTATTTATCAGTATTACTTATTTTTCTATTTTAGTAAAAATTAATAAATTTAATTAATTCTTCTATATTGAAGTAAATAAATTAAAAACATATTTGAAATCAACATTTATTTTTAAAATGGAACTGAAAGAAGAAGAGAATAATGCAAATAGGAGTACTATATTGATTGTATAAGGATTGAAATAAACAATGATTTAAGGATGAAGTTTTAGGGAAAATACAATTAGGTCCTCTGTGGGAAAAAAGAAATTAATTTCCAAACAATCCTATATGTATGTATATATTTGGCAAAACTATTTGGTGCAGTGAATTAAAAAACTAAAAGTCAGAAAATATATCACAACAATCAATATGATCTAAAGCAAGGTTAATGTCACCAACTTTATGAGCATTTTTGTTCTTATGAAATATTATTTTATTTATTGTTTTATTGAGAACTAAGCTTCATTTGTGAAAGAAAAATTTAAACATTTTGCTGTTTATCATGTTTTTATTCGTGTTACTTTGATACGAAAAATGATTGAAATCTATACAAGCTCTTTTAGTTCAAAACAAGGATCTTTACAAATCTATGAGAAACCTCTTCGTTAGATTGAATATCACAAAGAGAACTGAATGTGAAAATGTGATGCAACTCAAAAAAGATAAAATTTCAGTTTTAGTGATAAAAGTATTTCTTGGTTTCAAATAACCGCAAATAACTCCTAATGTAAAACACAAAGCAAAATTGAAAATATTCGTATTGATAAAATTCATAAAACAATAATTTAATACTTGGAAATTTGAAAAATATATAAATATTCTGATATTATATTTTCAGATCGGTATAGATACAGCAAACAAATCTCGATGGTTCAGCTGGTTGCGACCAGCATCCGGTGATAAAACCCCGATAAATCAAGATTCAGAACTTTCTGGAAAAGTATTTTCCTGTAGAATTGGATATGTTTATAATTAATTTCTTATTCTAGTCCTTTTCTGAATTGTTCATAAACTTTCTCGAAAAAGAATCAACTCCTATGCCTCAAATGAAACTGCCTACTAATCAAATAGCAACCGCGGCCAGACAACATTCATCTTTATCTCAATCAGAAGAGTATCCTTACACTCATTCTACCTCTGCGTCTACTATTATCGACCATCACAAGTTCTTTTCTTCTTCTCCGGTTATTACTAAAAGAAATGACATTCAAAAGTAATAAAACATTTGCCGCTATTCCACTTAATTTAATTCCATAAAAAATAAATTATGCATGTATATTATGGTGTATCGTTGTCAAAAAGGTGTGTTTCGGTAGTGATAAAAAGTTGATGCAAGTCGAATATTGTTTATATATGACAAAAAAAGTTTGTTTAAACTGCATTTATTCAATTCAATTTTTACTGCCATATACGTTCAGTGACGTCACATCCGATAAAATTGTTTTTTGGTGAGTGTTTGCTACTATAATGCCTATATAAGTGCTCTAATTTGCATTCAGTCAATGTGTTTATATACGCTTCTCATCAATATCGTCACTTAAATAGTGCCTAGAGCCCTAGACCGAGAACAACACATGCATGTTTACATACAATACACGTGTTTTTTTTAACTATTTTAAATTGTCAGTTATAAATTATAGTTATAGATTTCTATAATTGACAATTTAAAATACCCAATATGTTGCCATGTAATCATTTAGTATGAAATGCTTTTTTCCTATATTTATGAATTATAAACTGCATTTTTAAATTTGACTGTTGTGTATGATATTTACAGTTGTGACAACAACTCTTACAAAACACAAGAAACCCATTTATGGATTTCCCAGCGACTTGCCTCTTACTCTATTGCCGACAAATGGAGATGTGATGAGATTTTATTTTCATCTACAGGAGAGTGAAACAAACAATACAAAATGCAAGACAATTCTTTCGTGTGTTACAACGGCGATAATGGAAATATGGTAGAAATCTGGTATCCCAGTTCTTTCACAAAGAAGAATCGAAAACAGGCTAGAAAAATTGCTGATTATAAGAATACTCTGAAGAAAAATGGAGAATACAAAGAATTGACCATAGAGAAAGAAGTTGAACATAGTCACAAGTTGTTTGATATTGCAGCTTGTAAGTGTGTTGACTTTCTCACCTGTAGTTGCTCAAAACAATTTAAAGTTCCCATCATTAGAACAGAAATTCTTGGTCGATCAAAGAACACTGAGGCAAATGCAAATCGGTGGAATTTATAAAGAAGCAACATCAACGTTAAAAACGAAAGATAAGTGAAGCTAAAACGGTACTATGAAAGAACAAAGTCGAAAATTATTGTGCAGTGGATAGAGTAGAGGACAGTGGTGATGAAAGTGAATTAGAAGAAGACTGCTGTTCTCTAGAAGAAAGCTTTATCCCTAACGGTGAAAGAACATCAGAGAGAAATTTTATAGAACTGCCTGCAGTTGCTAGTGAATGTGACAGATATGCTACTGGTGCTACCATTGCTACAGCCACGTTAGTTGATTATGATGTTATTGATGGGGAGAATAGCTCTTTAATTATTGACGTGCTAAATTGTGGCATCAGAGAGAAAAGATATGAGCGACTTTGTCTAAAGAAGCAAAACTGGCTTTATCGCAAACTCCCCACAATCATTATTTTTTGACGGGAGAAAAGATATGACGCTGTGCGAAATCTCGACAGACTCCCGAGGTACAATTGCGGAAGATCACTTCGTGCTTGTTGAAGAACCAAATTCGAAATTTCTTGGCCATGTAGCACCTAAAAGTGGCTCAGCATGGGACATTTTTGTAGCCATACGGAATTATTTCAACGAAAATAATATCAGCATAGAAAATCTCAGGGCAATCGGTGCAGATGGCACAAACGTTAACACAGGTATCAACAATGGTATTATCAGATTATTAGAAATGCATCTGAGGAGACCGTTACAGAGGCTGATATATCTTTTCCATTTCAATGAGCTACCTCTGAGACATTTTCTATTACAACTTGATGGATGTGCTACTGGTCCAAACGCTTTCACCGGGGAAATAGGAAAGAAACTGTTTCATTGTAAAGATATGAATATTGTTAATTTCGAGGTAAGGGAAAATTGCCTGCCATGTCAAATCCAACCTGATATTCGGAAAGAATTGAGTAAAGATCAGGAGTACCTTTACGAAATATTCGAGGCAATAAAGTGTGACTCTGTTTCCTCAACTCTTGAAAAGAGAGAGCCAGGTAAATTGGTACATTCACGATGGCTCACTGCAGCAAACAGAATTCTGTGGCTTTATGTCTCAACTGCGTCACTATCAGAAGAGCTTCTTGTCTTAACAGATTATATTCTTCTCATTTATGCACTAATGTTGTTTCGTATAAAATTGAATCCACAGTGCTATCAAGGAGCAAGGCCCGTATGAAGCCTAATTAAATTCTCCCGTTTTCTGCCTGGTGGTAGTTGTCATGTTGTGAATGCATGCGTACAAAGAAATGCTTATTTTGTTCACCCAGACAATATCATTTTGGCCATGCTAGTTGACGAAGAAAAGTAAGTAAGACAAGTGGCACTAAGAAGAATCAAAGAAGAAAGACAAGATATGAAGACTTGTCATGGTGTAAGAAGATTTCGCATTCCCTCAATAAACTTTCAAGCTACTGTAATCTGGTGAATTGGGATGATTGTGAACGAGGAGAGTATCCATTGCTAGCCAATATTAGTGATGAAGATATTGATGCAACCGTAAAAAACATCTCAGAAGTTCGAATTTCTGAATATTCTGTGTCACTCTCAAACTGTTAAACGTCATGTCAAACTGGTAACGGAAGCTGCCAGTGATGTACATGGTCCCATGTGAAGAGATGGCTATATCCGAGCTAGACTTCTTTCTAGAAAAGCTATTACTATTTATTCCTCTAAGCAGGATCGGAACTTTGATTAACATATCTCAATTTGTACTGTAATTATTCACAGTTTCTACTTGTTTTGTTTTTATCCCCTTTAACATGCAAAATATATAGAGAATATTTGGTATTATAGGATCCAAATCTTAGATTCATTGGCGGGGGGTAATAATAAAAAATTTTTACTTATTTTTTATTGAATAAATTCAAAACATGTCGGGTCAACTTTTTATGACTACCAAAAATGGAAATTACAGATTTTTTTCATTCATGATACACCCTAATGTATATGGTGCGTTCAATAAGTACCCGGACTGACAAAGAAAACGAATTCCAAAAAGAACCATTTCTATAACACAACAAGCTTAACGTATGTAAGCCGCATTTTTACACATAATGTCCATTTCGCTCCACACACTTCCGCCAACTCAGAAAATGCCTTTATGAAAAATTTTGGTTGGCATACAGTGATGAAATCCTCATGACAACCTTTAAATCGCCTTTGGATCCAAACTGGATGCATCTCAGATGCTTCTTTAGAAGTCTGATGAGGTAAAAATCGTGCGGTGCCAAATCTGGGATTTACGACGGATGATCCACAATAGTCCAGCACCTTCGAATGTGGCCTGACAAATGCCCAATGTTTGCACTGTCACATTGTTGTGGAGAAACCATACTGGGGTGTTCTATTCTTTCTGGTGGTTGCCACGAGTTGGATGTGATATGCAGGGTTTAGAGTGATTCCTTTATCTCAGAAATCCATGAGATTAACATCTTTATGATCCCAGAAATGGAAGGCATCATCGCACGTCCATGATTTGTCTATGTTCGCATCTTCAAAGATGGCTTCTCTCCAGACAGTTTACACTCAGCTGACTCACGTTTGGTTTCCGGCAAATACGTACTGAAAATGTTGGTGTGAGAGTGGGCGCAGTGGGGTGCCGGGGTTGAGTGCTAAGTGTTTCCGGGACGAGGGGGAGAAAAAACCAATATTACTGAGAATGTCAATGCGGTCTATTAACAACATCAATATGAGGTTTACAACATTTATTAATATTACAAGCGCATTCACTATTTGACATATCTCTTGATCAATTTTTTCTGAGTTCAAACTAATTATTTTCAATAAATGAAAATCTGTTAATAAAAATTATTAAATTATAAAGAATCTAATTAGTTAAAATTAAATTACATTAAAAAAATAAATAATACATTCAAAAATTATTTTAAATCTTTTTACTTTAAAATTAAATTAAATTATTAAAAATTTAAATCTTTTTACTTTAAAATTAAATTAAATTATTTTTAATTAGTAAGAATCAAAGAAAATATCAATCATCCATCTGTGTAGGAGAGGCACAATCCGAATCAACATTCTACATGCACAATATCAATACACAATTCAAAACATTCCTCACACGGACAATACCAAGTATCGGCATTCGATGAAGACTTTCTAAAATCGCAACCGAAAACGCACTATTTTCAAGCTCAAACCTGCCATTGTAGGTGTCAATGTGGGGAAATATTGATTGGAACTGGAAAAATAAACAATCCCACAATTCACGCAACGGTCCACCAACCACAAACAATAACGATTTGATTTTGTCACTAGTCGTCTGTTCGATATCTACCGACAACGAAAATTTCACACATTTATTAGTATTTTCTTTCAACAATATTCGCGCCTCATAACTCACATTATCGTCTCTGGGATCAAAATTTATATCTCCAACAAAGTCACTTCGCGATTGACTATTGCCTGTCGTGATCAAGAGAGATCGAATTTCCGAAACACCGTTCGATTTTCCCTGTTTACGAGATTTCTGTTATTGCCATCCAAAATCTTCCATTCTCGATTTTGGATTATTTTCATCATTATCTCGGTTTTTTTGTCAAAAGAAAAACAATTTCCAAGAACTCAAATTTGCCAAAAACAATTCATTTCCAAATCTTTTTTCGATCACTCCCGATTTATTTTTCCATAATTACATTTCAATTTCGCCAAATATTTTTGTAAACTATTTCATTTAAACAAAATCACACTTTTTACATCAAAACGAATTAAACAATGAAAAATTTAAACACAGCAATCAAAAACGCCCAAGCAATTTCATCATTTATTATCCGTAATTAAATTTGCCAGGAAAGTCTCACCATGCTGGTCTCACAGGTTCAAGATGTTCTGACTGGCACTGCAATCGGTTTCACATCATTTTACCACTCAAGAAATGGGGTATGAATCTGAAGTACCGTTTTTTGATACCCATGGATTTCAATTTGGCGTGGGCTATACCAACACTGATGTTGAGCTTCGTTGACAGCATTTTTATTATAATTCGATTCTCTTCTTGATTGAAAACGAATGTGCGACCAAATTTAAATCTTCTGACCAAATATTTAACAGTTGTCTGAGATGGGAGTCATGTGGCTAAGTTGAATGCAAAAGATCGTAGATTTCACTGCGCGTCTTCTTCTGCCACACAAACAAACTTGACTTCTGAAATCATCTCACTGACGAAAGTTCAAAATTTTGCAATAAAAATTTGAATATGTTTAATAATATAAAACAATTACTGAAATCAAAAACTATATTAGTCTATTAAAACTATGGTCATCTCGCCGAAATAATTTATTATTTTTTTTAATTTAAAAGGTAAAATATTTTAATGTTAATATGCTTATTAAATAATCTAAAATTAAAAACGATAAGAAAACCATTAAATATTTATTTATAAATAAAAATATTTTTACAGTCATAACAATTTATATATTTTAATAGAAGTTATAAAACAATTTTAAATAAATTTTTAGTTTTAATGTGAAAAGTATTTAATAAATTTGCAAGATTATAAAAATTGAATCGAAAAGAATTTAATAGATTAATTTGTGGCGGGATAATTAAATTAACAGAAAAATTTGTTTAAATATGTGAATTGTTGTTATATTAATAAATTTTGGTGTTAAAAAATGAATTATGATATTGATGTTGCAACCACTTCACACAAGTCTATTTAATCACACAGAAAAACTAAAATTTGCTATTACATTTTTACCTTAGGTCGGGTACTTATTGAATAGTTTATGTAATAAAAAATATTATTATTTAAAAACTTAAGAATTTGTATAATGATTTGAAAAGGAATATTATTATATTATTACGGATATGTTTTACTCGTTACCGTTATTATTTCACAAAAATGTTTATGAATTTACATTCATACATTCTCTAATAAAAACAAAGTGCGAAAACAATTATTGTAACCGTGTAACTTTTATTTCAAGTAAAGATCAGTCAGAATCATGGTTCATACAAAAACCGATTTCAAAATGCCAGTTTAAAGTTTTTATTTAATAAATATAAAAGTAAAACTTGTAACATTAATTTTTTTATATGTAAAAGTTCCAAAATTCAACAAAATTAGATATTGATTGAAGTCTACAAAAATCGTAACAAAGTACAGGGTGGCCCAATGGGTACGCAGCCTCTAATTTTTGCATATTTTAAATCTACTCGTCAAAACGAGTATTTTGATATATAACATGTGAGGTGTAAAAATTCCAGAACTTGACCTTTTTGCGCAATAAAGGTCAAATTTTGAAACTCAGAATTTTGTTATAAAAATGGATT
>MQRK01250887.1:5708-22715 GCA_001938485.1 Girardia tigrina
ATAAAATTTGTATTAAAAATAATAAAGATTATATTTTATTTTAATTTTTTATATTTTAATTTTATATTTAATATTTATATATATTGATTGGAAATTTATATATATTAATTGGATATTTAAATATATTAATTGGATATTTATATATATTGCTTAAATATTTATATATATATACTAGCAACCCTATAAACTTTTGTTTCTGTTAATTTGCACGTCTTTGAAGTTTGTGTCCCAAAACCGTCATTATTTTTCGACCAACCTAATATAAACAACAAAATACAAACAATATCGTTCAATTAATAGGAAACAATGATGTCACACTCCGTTGTTCTTATTCTCAGCTCTTCGGAAGATAAATTCAATGAACCCTTGCAGAAAACAAAAATTAAGAATACAAATAGTAAGACATTGATCAAGAGATAGAATATTCTGTAAAAAATATTGTTAGAATATTTAAATTAATATAAATATATATTTATATTTAAATTCATATCTATATTTATAAATATATATAGAATCCATAATAAGATTATATAAACTACTGAAATTGTTTTAATCTATCAATTTTAATGTGGGAACTGTGTAACCAGACTGATGTGCCAGGATTGTGTTGATTGAATCATTGAAGCTCAAATTCAGATATCTCAATTGGGAAATAGATCGGAATTGATCGCTCTTCAGGACGTTTAAACAATGACTGTAAACAACCACAGTAAATCGTGCAGTATTACGAAATCTGCAATGGAGCAGTAACGACCACCGTTCTACTGAGACAATCGATCGATACGGTTTCGGGTTTACGGTTGGATAAGACGCATGTAGGGTTCAGTTGGATGCCGATCACTCTGTTATAAAGCAGTAAACAATCGGTCGCATAGACGAACGTATTGGTCGAATTATTATTATTTGTCGATGCAATCAATACAGTCGATTCTATGAAAGAACCAAAAACGACAATCGGTATTGTAAAAGCAACGAAAAAACAATTAGCCATAAAAATAATCTGTTGCAAAAAAATAATCAATAATTATAATGTTTTAATCCATGATTATTTAAACAAACGATTTATGAAAGAAAAATTGATTTATTTACATAATAATAAAGATTTTAGCGTATCTAAGTGATTAATAAATAAAAGCGAAAATCAAAAGATTAAGTAGTTCTTTTAATAAAATATTTATTGATAATCAAAATATTTACAACTGATTTTTTTTTAAAAAACTTAACTCTGTCTACTCGAATTTATATTTTGGGTAGTATCGAGAAGAGAAGTTATCTTGCTCGAAATTGATTTTAATTATATAAAAATATAGATAGTTGCTTCGTACTTTTTTAAAATACTAGAGTTGCACTCGATTTAATAATCTCCAAAATTTATGATTCTCCTATGTTTTCTTTTCTGTCCTTTTCACACCAGATCTCTTACTTTTATATCAGTAGTGAAACAGATGTTCAATTTGGTAACGTTCAAAACCACTTCAGCTGTTGTTTTTTGATTACGTAGAAAAATAAATAACAGGTGTTAAACTACAGTAAAATATAATTTTTGTACTTTCTTTTTTGCACTTTTTAATTAATTTGACCTTTCTTTTTCTTAATTAATAATTAAGTTTTTCTTGTTCTTTTTGAGGCTCTTTTTCATTGCTTTCTAATAATTAAGGTGCTTCCCTTCTTTTATTTTACAACCTTCTTTTAAATTTAATTTCACTCAAACTCTTTTTATATATACTCTGAATATAATTAAGGGCTCTCTTTTTCTTGTAAAATCATTTTCTTTTTATACTTTTTCTATCTTTTTAATTTGATCGTATTTATTAAATTAAAGTTTTATTTTCCTTTCTAATATAATTTCATAAAATTCTTAATTTAATTATTTACATTTTCTCTAAACTTTATTTCTATTATTTATGTATAATTTATATTTAATATAGTATAATAGATAAATAATTTCTTATTATATCTATTAATTAAAACAAAAATTATCTTTAATACTTTTATTTTTTTTATAACTCAATAAATAAACGTTAATAAAATTTTTAAAATTGTTTTTGATAATAAAATTTTTAGATTGTTTTTACGTTATTGTTTTGGTACACAACATTAATTTACCCTCATAATTTCCTTGTGATATTTTAAATAAACTTTAAACTGATTTTGTCTTGTAATAGATAATTGTTACACAGAGACCATGCCAAGAATCATTAATAATTTAGCACCGAAGATATTCAATGAGAACAGTGATCTAAAAGACTTCAACATCGATTGACATCGGTTTTTCAAGTATGCACAATTAGGGAACCAATTCAAATGTTTATAGTGAAAGCATATATCAAATGAGGACGACACGCAACATATGAAGCAGTAGATTCAAAAATCGTGAATTTTTCAAAGAGATTACACAAAGCGTTAAAAAACCAAACATCATTGATCCAAGATTTACAAGACTTGATGAGCTATCGTAAGGCATCAGACTCGGTCCAAGCATTTTTCAATAAGGTTGAAAAAAGGGTCAATAAAATTTTAAATAACCAGTGGAATATACAAAAACCAATGTCGTATTTTTTACTCATTTTGTGGAAGACGTCAATATAAAAATTTTAACAAATAATTGTGCAAAAAATTATTTATAATATTAAAATATTTTTATTAGTAAATATTTGTTAGTGTATTTCTGAAAATAGATTATTTTTGTATTCGAAATAAAGTTTAATTAATTTAATTTATTATAAAATTACAATTTAAAATAAAAAATCAATCTCGAAAATATCTAAATAAAAAATTTTCTTTTCTGAGCAAATAAAGTTCTCGACACATTTTTTTCTCACACAATTAATCCCAATTTACAAAAAATGTAATTTGTTTTACTGAATTAATTAAAGCATTTATGAAACCTTGAGTATCAAATGGAGAATTAATAAATATTTCATACGATGGGTTCTATGCAAACCAAGCAGTCTACTAGCAATAGTAGCATATCGAAAAGTAATTTCATTCTTTGGAGATTTTATATTAGTAATAATAATCACTATTAATTGTTTAAAATAAAATTTCAAGTCACAAATCCCGAATACCTTCATTCAAATTTACGTAATTTAAAGTTCGAATTTTTATAATGGTCGATTTTTTTCATGCCCCGATTTGCTTTTATGAGTGTCTCTTTTGTTTATTATGCGTTACCTAACCAGATTCGTAATCGATTAGTCGTACCCCGCAACAGTGCCATATAAGAAACACGTACTCGAACAAGTACCACAAGTAGTATAATAAATAAAATTTTCAATAAAATAAAAGAAGTAGAGAAGAAATATATTTGTATTATACTAAATCCCAAGAATAAATGATATTAGTCTTAGATAATCTATAATATCTGTTCGATTATTTTAAATGTTTCAATTATTTTCTGTTAATGATAATTTTCTTTCAATTTTTTAATTTGTCTGTTAAGACGATAATAATTTTTCGACTTAACAAATGTTCGTATTCGATTTCAATATGATTTTCCCTTTATTTGAATGTTACAATATTTTCAAAATTGAGGGATGGTTGAAGGCTCTGTGTCTACCTTCAACTGAATTCATCATCACTTCATCACTTTCAACTCTGTCATTCATTTTCCAAACATTTTCCGGGAACATTGAAAGTATTCCACGATTGGGACTCATTCTTCAAATATAACTATGATCTCAATAATTTAACAAAGATTTACAAATTGAATGTTCGATTTTTTATAATTGTCAATTTATTTATATTGTTCACTTAAATTGATTAGAATAAGTTATTTTTTGTAAAAGACATGAGCAAAATTCAGTTAGAACATAAAGTAATTTCTAACAAATATCGATGATTTTTGATCAGTTCTTGGAGAATAGTGTGACGAATCTTTCTTCATTCTGCCTCTTTCATTACGACATGTTTTATAATCAATATATATTTTGGGAATTGCTTTAATTAATGCGTATTCAGATATTCCTGAATTTTATATTTTATTTTGTTTTTGTAATTTTCAGTTTTATTTTCGTCGCAAGTTTATGATTCCAAAAAAATAAGGCCACTGTTAGGAATTCAGAAATATTATTGATATTTCTTCAAAGGAATTTTCAATTTAAATATAGAAATTAAAATGTAGAAAATATTTAAAAATTGTAATTATTTGATTATGATAATATAAGTTTTAATAAAATATTTATAAATAAAAATTTATAGAATAAAATATTAATACATTTAGTATTGCTTTCTCGATGTCACATAAAACGCTTTCAAGATGCAAGTTTTGATTCATATTGATCCATTTTTCAAAAATTCGAAGATATGAGTCTTAACATTTATCCGACATAAATACAAATTAAATGAAGTTCGTGCATTAATAATGAAAAATTGATATAATAAATGCTTTTATGAGTGTCACTTTTTTATTATGCGTTACCTAATCAGATTCATAATCGATTAGGAGTTCCACGACAACAGTGCCATCGAAAAATGAACCTGTTGTTGACGAATGTTTGCATTTTCTTCTGTGAAAAATATCAACAATCAGGAATATAATTTCCAGAATCCCACAGCATAAAAATTTAATTTAGAGTTGTTAATTTAAGGGAATTAGAACGTGCAATATCTCCAGTAGTTCTTGACGCCAGGTAAGAATGATCTCCGATCTATTATAGACATTCCAAATTACTTTGTTACAAAGTATAATTCGGAAGGAAAACCGTTGCTTCAAGCGAAATGCTATTTGTTGCTGTTCAATAAATTAGCCTTGGTGTTTCGACAGTTTATGTAGCTATTTCTCTTATTATATATACACATTGCATTGTTTTATTTTTAGCTGTATTTGGTACATGAGAATGTTCAGTTACTACACGATATTCAAAATTATTAATTAATCTTTCGCGACTACGATAATATTTTGAAGACTTCATCATGGTTCTGAATCATCCTTATTTTGGGAGCAAATTGGTAGCAATAAACATATTTCAAATCTCTCGTTTCTTTATGCTTCTGTGATTTTATTTTCTCCTTGTTGCTTAACTATATTAATTAATTAATTTATTATGTTATTAATTATTTAAATGATTCAAATTCAAAAAAGAAACGTATTTTACTATTTAAATTGCAAATAATTTTTTATCAAAATTAAAAACTTTTCATTAATTTAATAATTAATAACTTCGCTATTTTTTCAAAGTCTAAAATTTAAATAAACATAACAATTGTTAGTTATATTACTCAAAAGTTATTATTATTATATTGACTCGTAAAGTTTTGTCGGTTCTCAATAATCCTTTTTAAGAATATTCAGTAAATATATTGAGACTTAGAGTTAAATCGGTAGGCTCAGGAGCGGAACTCATGAAAAAGATTTTCTGCCAATGAATATTCAATATTTTATAATAATAAAAGGATATTTTTTTCTTAGATTAACCTATTTCGTAAATAGATTTAAGATCTAAGAAACCTTCTTTTGATTTCATATATATTTTTGGAACGAAATCTGGCTTTTATTAATACGCGGACCAAAAGTAATATTTTTCTTTGGACTGAAAGTGAAGTTTGATTGATCACTCACATCGTCTTGCAGTTAAAATAAATATCACATAATTCGTGTAACTTGATTCATTTTTAATCTTATAGATTTATCTACTGCATTTCGTTGTAAATGTTTCAAAACTTTTACCTGTATTTGTATCTTCACCCAAATCGAGGTTTCACTGATTAATTTGTATTTTTTTGACTTGGTTAAAAAATTCAAAACGAATATACCAAAAATATGTTAATAAAAATCAATATCGATATAGAACGAAAATTTGAACGGAACAAAAAATGTATAAAAATATTTTTACAGTTACTATTTGCTCCATTGTAACTTTCTTCGATTTAATCTATTCGTTAAGTTTATTAAATAATTATTAATTAACAATTATTTTTTTTATTCTAATTATATTCGATATATGTTACACATTAATATTTATAAAATTATTCTTTGGATCTTAATTATATATTTGTCAAAAATAAAAACTCGGCAATAGAACACATCATTATTACAAATAAAAGATCACCAAAACGACCGTAAGTGAGCTGAATGTAACACAATACAGACATTAAAAAGTATGTGATAGCTACAATATTTTATGAAGAATGTATTAAAATATGAATTACAAATTATCAATTCAGAATTAAATTATACAATTAGACAATTATAAAAAAACTAGACTACAAAACTAAAATTGGTATTTTTTTTAAATATAAGTTTTAAAATGTTTCCCATTTACAATTTGAAGAGATTTGTGAAATTGTTGACTCACAAAAATGTTATTCTATTTGTAAATGACAAATATTTTACAATGCTTGCTATTAGTGTTGTATAATATTAACTGTCTGGCTACAATCATTTCTGTGAAGGGTTTATTTCTTAAAATTAAGAAACATTATTACTTCCTGAAAACAAGTTCATCTATTCCAAATGTCCTTTGAATAAATGACATTTGGCAATAGGGAAGTTGATCAAGTTGTTCTTTTATACATGAATTATAAAAGTGATGACTTCCAAAAATCCTATTTGAAAAAATCCAGAAGAAATAAGCAATTTGTTATTCAGGATTTTAATATTTCCAGAATCCGATCTTTTTAGATTTCAAATTTAAGATATTTCCAACCTGTATTGTAATCGCTTCTCAATAATACGCAAGTTCTTAGTTTTTAAGTGTACATCTCGTAATATGCAATGCGTAATTTTAATCCACTGGGTTTCTAGACATTTGTGTTAAAATATTATTTCGTCTAAAATGATTAATCTTAAAATAAAGTTATTCTTGAGGTGTAATTCGACTTGTAATTACAATTTCGGAAGAATTTTATTTTTAAATTAAACTCAGTTTCAATAATGCTTTTGATTATCAAATACATTTTCATAAAGTAATATTTTATCCTTGTATATAGTTGCACTTCCAATATTTAATTATCACTTTATTCTTATTTAATTTGATAAATTTTCAAATAGAAGATACTTCTATTAACATAGTTATTTAAAATCATGAATTTTCAATATTTAAATATATTATTTGTATGTTTACACCCATCCGATGATACTCAATAAAATCATCATCTTTTTTAGAAAACTAGAATGAACTTTTATTCTTAAATTATTTTCATATATTTCGGAAATATCATCATTGCGTATATTATTTAATAGGGAACTTGATATCCTTTCTATAGGGTCTTTTCATTCTTAAATTAACTAATTTTCTCTACAATCATAAAAGAACAACCAGAAATTTGAGTATTTGGCAAGAACTCATCTATCGCTTAAATCACAAATTTCTTTAAATCAAAAACTATGTCAAGTGAGTATTAAGATAATCTTCACTTTTTTACTTATAGAATTTAAAGACTGAAAATTTGTTGTATATGAATATTTGGTTTTCTATGATCACGACGAAAAACTAATCTATATCATCTCTATGACTTGTATAAAGCTGATAAAAAATTATTTGAAAATATATATAAGGAAAAATATTCCATAATTCCATTTTCGACATCTAAGTAGTAATCATTCATGAATTACAAATTTCTCACATCCTTGCTGATATGTTTTTTTAACCATCTTTTTGAAACAAATTCTCCTTATCATTTGTCAATATTTTTAATACATAATGTTTTTGAAATAGAAAACATTACTTTCTTTAAGAAAATATGTTAGCAATGAGAAATAATTTTAGAAAAGAATTATTTTATACAAAAAATATTAAAACAATTTTTAACCGAAAGTATTTTTTGTTGAAAAGTCTCACCCACAAATACTTCTTTAATTTATGAAAAGATTGTTTCATAAGAGTGAGAAAATAATGTTCTCCTCTGAAACCAATTCTTTTATAATTTTTATTTATATTGCTTTGTCTATGTAAAAGATCCCATCGTTATTCCAATTAAAGGCTATCCTCGAAAAATCTAGTTCCGAAATTTCTTGATTTCATTTCATAACGTTGATTGCTTTTTTCAACACAAAAGATGCGGATCACTGGTAAATGTGATTGATCGAAAGGTCAGTGGCACGAAGCTACCATCCGAGAGATTAAAACTGAACGCCTTTAAGTCTGAATCTCACCTAAAAGTAATGATAATTTCGTGCCATCCTCGTAAAGGGGCAACATTATTATCTATTATGGCAACTTAATGGATGTGGCTAAGCCATATATTTAAACTCTAACCATTCTATGAAAATAGCGTGGATGTTTGAATCATATCATATAATTTACGTGTTGACATTAAATCGCTTGTAGATGACTTACTTTACTTCGAGCGGTTTAAACAGCGAGTTTTTGAACTTCAGTCCCATAATCTTGAAATATTTTTAATGCAGTTTCAAAATATAAATTGTAATAAAAGAATAAATAAATTTCAATATACAAAATTCAAACTTATATTTTTGATACAGAGTAAAATTCAATTAGTACAAATGGTTGTTTTTGTTTTTCTTAATAGAATCTATCAAAACCATCATTACACAAGCAATGTAATATCTTTATTTATTTATATTTTGATAATTTATTTATATCTTTATTTTAATATCTTTCTCTGAATCAAAATGTTCTTCCAACAATAATATAAGTATACTATTCGAATTAATTAAAAAATTATTTTGAATTAAAATGTTCAAATTTGATTTAGATTTGATCAAATAATAACTATTCTTTTGAGGAAATGACTATTAAAATCTTTAGATACCACTTGATCATTGCATCCTGCTCTTCCAATAGAATTTATTCGATAGGTACAGCAAACATTGCTCGTTATAAGACTAACTTCTATTAGACAAAATATATTTCTGAAAATTTTTTGAAATATTTTATGATGAAAAACAATGGTGCATCATTTAAAAAATATTGGTACAAAAGAAACTTTAAAAATCTTTTTCTTAGTGAGAAGAACTACAGAAGTATTTCCATTTAGCCAAATATCAAATCCACTGATCTTTCAATACAGTCACAACCTCAGAATATGAACCTGTAAGAAATCTTTAAATATTGACTAAAACATATGTTGTATTCATTTATTTACATTTCGTACTTTCATTTTTATGCCTTGATTTATAAAGCCGGAAATGCACTACAAATTAACCTAAATTTAACTAAATACATATTAATCACAATCGTGTATTTTTATTAAACGTGACATCCACACCATAGACAGAGATCATACGTATAATTTTTTCTTGGTTTCTATTTAAATGAATAAAAACTCATTTCGTGATGTGAATGAAGTCAATATTTCTTTTAAGACAATAAAGCAGATTGCGCGGAAAAAGTATCACAAAATTCGGAATCATTGTTATTAGTTGCACTCTATGACTTTAATGCTACAATGGAATCACAATTATCAATCAAAAAAGGTAATTTAAAGCGTTTTTGCATAAGCAGATCGATAAATTCTGTTTTGATGATTGCAGGAGATTGTTTGAAATTAATCGGCTACAATCATATCGGTGATTGGTCAGAGGTCGAAAGTTTTAATTCAAACAATCGTGGTTGGGTTCCAACTAATTATATTGCCCGCCTAAATCCAATTATAAATCAGACAAATAATGTTAAATTAAAACCCGTTAATGATTCTCAATTAATTTCCTATCAATGGTATCATGGAAATATCACTCGACAAGAAGGCGAACATCTACTACGAAGCGGTATTAACGGAAGTTATTTAGTTCGTGCGTCTGAAAGTCAACCGGGTCAATTATCAGTCACACTTCGATATGACGGGAGAGTCTATCACTATCGAATCGGTTTCGATGTCGACAAAAAACTAGTAAGAAAATAATCTTCTTTTCCTCGGAAAAATCGTATTTAAGGGAATAAAAAGATATTGGACATCGCAGTCGAGATGTTGTTGATTTTTTTTAATGACAGTCCGTGTGACATTTACCAGAAACGAGTGATGTGACATTCACCGGCGTGACTAATACGTGGGGCAACGATGTCTTTTGATTTGTCTGCTGAATTGTGATTTGTTTATATTGCAATAATAATCAATTTACTACTTATAATTTCCCGCGCACAAATCTCGAGGACAATTTACCTCCGATCCTCACGAAATGACATTTCTAGATCTCTCAATCTCTGTCTCTCTCTCGTTTTCCATTTATAATTAAACTCGATTTTCCAATTTTTCTATTGAACTTTTCCACATTACATTTATGTAACAGAAATTCCATAAAAACTACTTCCCACTGTGATCGTCTTACTCATCTTGGTTTTAAATATCGATTTTTTTGAGGTTTTCTCCTTTAATTTTTTTATAAGAAAAAGACACTTTTTTAAACTGTTTTTTTCAGTATTATATAACAGAAAATCATAAATTTCCCACTGTCGCTTTTCTCATTCAACATCATTCAACGTTTCCTGACGGACTGATTTGTGCTCTTTTGTACCCGGTACCGAAAAAAGTCAGACCAACGGTAAATATGAATGAGAAAATGTTGATGAAAAAACCAGATTTCAATACAGCCAGTTCGTCCGGCAGCCAACTACCGGCGTTCGAGGATGTAGAGAATTGGGAAATCGATCGGTCCGAGATACTCATGCATCAAAAATTGGGTAAAATATTTAGAAAAAACATTAATTTATTTCTTATCATGGAATATGTCTACAAATCGATAATTATCTGTGACTTTTAATTTAAACACTATCCTGTCTATTGAAATTAATAAACGACAGAATCGAAGAATTTGGTATTTTCGAAAACTTAATTAAAAACGATTTTCCAACCAAAATAAATAAATAAATAATTATTCTATTTTTTTCGGGGTTATAAAACTCTTTTTATATTGGATTTCCAGGGCAATTCGGATCAAGTGAGTTTTTTGGATTATTCATTGAAGGCAACCTGGTCAATATTATTACCCAATGAGAATTCAAGAAAATAGAAGATAATTTTTTTTAAAAAAAAATTCTTCAGTAATTAATTTGATTTTATGATTAAGCAAATATTGAAAATTAATTTCATAATCCATGATTTGGGAAATTATTTTAGATTTTTTTAAGCAAAAAGAAAATAAATTTCTTGTTGAGGTGTTTTATTTTTTTATTCCCTTTTAGAAAAAAAATTATTTCTAATAAAATTTCTTTAGTCTAAATATTTTTGAATAATATTTTATATTTAAGGTTTTAAGACCGATACACATTTTCAAGTTTTACAAGTGACAATACATTTTATGACGTTATAAAAAAATGGAAACCCTTGGATTACACGAAATCTTGTTAATCTGTAATTCTGAATAACCTGATTGAGGCTGCAGTTGAGACATTGATTTTCGGAGGGGACACCTCTTTCTTTTGTGTATGGGTGGTTGTCATTCTTTTTTGTGTGAGACTTGGTTTTTGTGTAGTTCTTGACATTTTGAATTTTTGTGTGGCGTGATGTGTCGTGAATATTGTCAACATTAATGGAGGAGCGAAACAAATTGAAAATTGGATAAGAAAAAAAGAAAAGATCCAAAAAGGAAAAATTAATTCGTTATAAATTTTATAAAATTTATAAATTCGTGTACGACAACCAAAACGTCGTTTCATATTCTCCTGCATTATTATTACTATTATTGTTATTATTGCCGATATTTGAACTGAAATTAATCTCGGTCAACGATAAATCATCATCGTCGAAAATCATTTCCCGAACGTTGATTTTTATTTAGACCGCAATAAAATAATTATAATTAAAATTATAATCATTAATAGTAAAAAAAATCAATAGAATACTGATTGGGGGAATTTAATTATGATCAGTAATTACCGTCTCAAATAAGAAACATAAATCAAGGTCGGCCAAACAATCCAGTTTTTTTTCGATTTAATTGGTAAATTTTATCGTGGTCTGTGATTATTTTTTGTTAATTAACTAATATAGTTTTATTTGTTCTTTGTTATTGTTAGGAATTAATAGTAAACGGAAAATTTTTGAAATAGGCAATCGAAATTAAGTTAAATTAGTTAATTAAATATAATTTTATAAAATACTGGTGTAACAAAAAATAAAACTTCAGTAATTTAGTTCCTCAAATTTTTTAAGAAATAATTAAATAAATAGAATTTAAGTTAAATGTAAATTAAATAAAAAACAAATTAGTTTTAATAATTTGGCAAAATTTTTCCGGAAATTGAAAATCAGAGTGGAAATTGGAATTATTAGAAGATCAACGCAATCAATCAATTATTCCAAATATTTTTCAATATCCGATAATTAAGTGTCATTAATAAATATAATTTAGTTATGGATATTTGTTCTTCTCCGAGTGGTGTTCCCACAGATTCTAACAGTTATTTCATTTTATAATTTATTTATTTTTATTATTTTCTTGTACAACTTTTATTTAAAATATTCTCTGTTTAGGGGATTATTTTAAATAAACGATAAATTTGTGAGGAATATTTTAAATTGTTTGAATGTGTAAATGTAGTGATGCTGTATGTTGATTTAAATATGTTGAATTTAGAATGGTGATTCTCCCACCCAGGTGGAAATTGGTATTTTTTTTATTTAAATTTAAAGTGTTTGACTATTCGAACATAATTAAAATAATCATTTTATAAGTTCATATTTTTAATTTAACAATTAAAATTAAGGTTAATATTTTTTGGTAAAATTTAAATTAAATGTAGTTTTAATAATTTGATGATCTTTCGTTTAGTTTAAATGTTCTTAATAAAATTAAAGGTTTTACAATATCCATAATCACTAAAGGAAATATAATTGATTTATTACTGAACAAATTTTGAGTTTGATGAGATTGTGCTTGTATAATTTGGATTTATTCTATTCCTTCCCGAAAAACCCCATGCCACTCCAATTTTCAGAAACAATCATTTGATCGAGTACATTAATTCGTGCACCTGTATCAAGTAAATAGTTTAATTTTTGCATGAAATTTTTGATCGAACAAGTTCCTTTATGATGACGAGTTAGTTAATTTGATTTTCGAAACGATTTTATCGAAAAACAAACGCATTTTTATTGTTTAAAAACGATTGTTGATTTTGAGAACAAAACTGTTAAATGATCAAATTTGATCGAATTATTTTCTCGTGAAACAATTGTACGAGTTTTAACGACATAACAAATTTTATTCAACGAAAATTTGAGACAAATTTAATTTGTAACGAAAAATTTTAGAATAATTTGTTCGAATATTTTATGAAATTATTGAATATTTTGTGAACGAGAGTTAATTAATATTTTTGGAATTTCAAAGTTTTTTTGTGAACGCTTTTTTGACGTATTTGTTGATAAAATTTAAATTAAAAAAAATGACTTTGCGTTCTAATTTGGACTGAAAAATAAAATGATTTTGATTGATCTGAACATTCTAAAATCGAACCGAGCTTCAAATCCGCCACTGCTTTTCTGTTATCACCGGCCAGTATCTCGGAAAACCTGGAACTTCGCCAAACAGGTAATTCTGCCTGCCAAAATGCGGTTCTGTTTGAATGTCCATTATACTTCAATTAGGAGCGCTTGAATAAGCTTATTTATGAAGATCCTTTCCAAACATCAATAATGTTGGTTTAGAAAATCTGATGCATTCACGGTACTATTAATCACCTTCATACTTTGAATAACAATAAAAAGCAATGATTCTCAATCTTCGCCAGTTTGCTTGTTCGTCATCGTTTATTACATATATACAGGGAAAGATTTATTTACCAAATCTAAACAAGCGACGAAAATCACTGCATTTACGGCAATATAAAGCAGCGCAATGAATGTGCAAGTCCCAACAAATATGCAACATTGTAAGTTCAACAAGATGTGCGTAAAATATGACTGGGAAGGCATTATCTACTACAAATCGCTTGCTCAGAATAAAATGGTCGATGTGAAACTTAAAGTCCAATAGAGCCAAGGACTCAGCTAATTTTACTAGCATAAACGACAAAATCAGAAGCATGATATTCTTCTGAAACTCGGCAAGGCTGTCCCCGCTTAGCAAATATAATCAAGGAAACAAACTTAAGGCTTTGTTTGGAAACGTTTTCGCAACCAATATACTATCAGGATTTGGTTTTATCAGATTTCCATCTCTATCGATCACCTTGAAATGGTTTACGCGGTTTATCATTGAGAATTAATGCTAAATTAACTGCTTGACTGATGAATTCTTCGAATCCGATACCTGGCGATTTCTACCGCCTAAGAAATGAGAAGCTTGTTGAAAGTTTGGGAAATTTTTAAATAACAACAAAGAGTATATTAGTGATTTATTTATTATTTTTTGTGAAAATAAATCTTTTAAAATTTTTAAATATTGTAAAAACCTTTTTATCTTAAATCAAATTCGGTTTTTATGGTACTAAAATGAAATGTTAAAATACTCTGTGATAAAGGAAATTAATTTATTTATTACATGTCATTAAAGTAACAAGTCAACGAAAATTAACTGTTTTTTATCTTTTAATGTGAATATAAAATTCAAAATATATAAAATATAATTAAATAAATAAACCTTTGTCAGTTAGGGCATAATTTTTCTTAACGTTTTGCTATTAAATCCTCAAGATATATTTTTCTTGTTACACAAAATTTTTATTTTTTGAAAAACAATGAAATATATACTGAAAATGTATTTTTGTGATGATAACATTTAATATATTTTTTATCTTTATATTTATTTTTTTATATTATTATACATTAACTTATTGTTATTATACATATTATAAATGATTTAACTAAATTAATTTCTCATTTATAAAATAAAGGTAAGGAAACTCGTCAGATAATCTAAGTTTTAAATTTTAAATTTATCAATATTTCCATACGAAGATGAGACATTTAAAAAAAGAAAATTAGAGATTTTTAAAAAGAAACTATATCTCATAATTCCAAAGTCAATAATTCTAAATTAATTAATCTAGTTTATTCCTATATTACTTACAGATTTTAGGGATTTTTACGCAAATAAATCCTGATCTCGTACCAAATTTCAACATTGACATTCTATAACGACTTTTGATTAGACCTCATTATTTATTATATAGTGATTATTATTCGTGATTGATTATTTTTGGTATTATTTTTATTGTGAATATTTATTTCAAATAGTCATATATTAATTTTAATTTTGTTTATTGATTATATTAAATATTGCAAGATTATTTCTTTCATCTGATTACTTCCTATTAATTTGTCGAAAATCTTTTGAAGAGCCTGTTCCATGTGTTCATCTTTAATGAAGCTGCGTCCATGAAGGAAAGGTTCCGGTGACCGGAAAAGGTGATAATCGGATAGGGTAAGGTCTGGGCTATATGGTGGGTGCTTATGAACTTGTCAATCAAATTCTTCAAGTTTTTGCGCCTTCGGCGTGAAATATAAGGTCTGGTATTATCTTGTTGAAAACAAACACGAGTCGTGTTGATACCACGAACACGCAAAGTGACCTGAACAAGATCTAACTTGGTGCAGAAAACTTCAGAGTAATGGTTGTTTTAGTAGTTTAAAGGCCAGCAACCAGTTCGGGCGTTGTTTGAATTGGATCTGCTTCAATGAAACGGCGTAGCACTCGTTTATCAATGGTTGTTGGGTATCCGGAGCGCTTGTTGTTTTTACGATGAGTTTTACCGGAGCGAAATTTCGCACACTATCGGAAAAATGTTCTTTCAGTCGTGGAATCCCGACCATTTCTAACGCAAATGTCTTTAGACGCTTCCGCTGCTGTACGACCAAGTTTGAATTCGTGAAAAATCAATTTGCGGATTTCTTCACCATTTTTTGAAAATTGAACTTGTTTTTTAAAATCAATAACGTTTTATAGAAAAGACTTTACAATCCGAATAATATATCAAAAATGCTCCTAAGAATATATAATATATAAATTCCTTGCAAGACAATATGGAATTTAAAATTCATTTACAGTTTTTTAAATAACTAACAAAATTTTCATTTCAACCTAATAATTGATGGATAACTTAATTAAAGCATTTTGAAAATATGACCATAAGACACCAGTAGATGTTTTACTATATATATTTGCTCTACTTATTCATAATTTAATGTAATTAATACTACAGAATTGTTTTGATGAGATTCCAAATAAGTTTAATTACATGTATCCAAACTTTGTGCATTGAAAGGAATCCTTTAAATAATGGATAAAACACGCTCAGCACAATTTAATATTTTAACTGAATCTGCAGGTGATACTTAAATTTCTACACTTTTATGGCAACAGAATTTTTTTTAATATTATAATTTTTTCAGGGTTTAAATTCTGAAAAATAAAAAATTGGTTCAATTTTAGTAAATGGTTTAAAAATTCTTAAAATTTTTTATTAGCATGTTAAAACACAGACATTTTTAAGTGTTTTGATGAAAATCCATGTGCAACATTTGAAAAATGGTAAAGTATTAAAATGTGATGAATCAACCGTCAGGAAGCATCTCCATAATATTGGGTTTCCTCTAAAGCTTCACAAATGATACCACATGAGAACAATAAACTGACTCGTTTCACCATCTTCAATTGTTTAATTATCCAAGTGTCCAGTTTTATTGATCAAATTGTCACATGTGACGAAATATGGGTGACCGATGATAATTTCAGAAGATAATTTTCAGAGCACAGAAAAACACCAGGAACATGTGCGAAGAAAAATATTTATCAAATAAAGATTATGGTGATAATTTGGAGGACTTTAGAAAGAATCATCCATGTTGATTATATTTCTTGATGCCGAACTGTTATTAATGATGGGTATTGTTTTAAAATTACTAGAAACCAGATCTTCAATGAAAAACAGAAAACAAATTCTACTGACACACGATAGCATACTACTGAATATTACAAATAACACCAGCGACAGGTTGATAAAATAAAGTTCCGAGATTCTGCAAAATCCTCCTTATAGATCAGACATCTCTCCAACAGATTATCATCTTTTTCTGTCATCAAATTTCCTGCCCAATCGAAACTTTACAAATAAATTATTTCAGAAATATGATTCACAATTTTCGAAAAGTATTTTAAATTCTCTT
>MQRK01250890.1:7488-24076 GCA_001938485.1 Girardia tigrina
ATATATATATATATATATATTGTTAGATGTTTTTGGAACATCTTCCACGCTATCAATATTAGAAGCCGACATCAGTTTTTCAAATTTTATTTCTCTACAAAAAAATGTCTAATACATTTTAGTTAAACAAACTTAATCGAAATTAAAATCATTTATTTTTTTTTACTTTTGAGGAACTATTTATTCCATAAATCTCAAACCTGTATAATAAAAATAAATATAATATTAATAATCCATTTGACTTTTTTTAATTTCTGACAATTAAATAATTTCATTTTTTAATTTAAATTTACGAAATGTTATCATAGTTAATATAACTTTATTTAGTTCTTGATTTTTTTAATTTTAAAATGATACTTTGAATTAAAATATTATTTCAAAAATTTTCAAAACATTTCATAAAAAATTCCTAACATATATAATTTAAAATAAAATTATCAATTTATAAAATCAAAATTTTTATGAAATTCTAAATTAAATAAAAATTGATAATGACAATTAAAATATCTGATTGTGAAAATATTTATGAAACTGTTTAATCTGAGTAGATGGGATAGGGGTAATTGAAAATGGATGCAGTTCCGGTATGGATCATTAAACAGTCTATTACTTTTCTAGAAAATTATTATTTTTTTATAAAACAAAACAATATTTTAAAAATATAAAAATTTATTTTGAAAAAATTTTCGAGATAAAATCTTTCTCAAGATTATTGTCTGAGATAATATATCCTTTCACTGATTCATTACTCATTATTATAATGAAATATTTTATTATTACTCCTATTGTAATTATTATAATATTTATTTTTTTTATTTTAAAATATGTATCATGTCCTAAATGTTTTATTCGAGATACTTATTTTTATCAAAAATAATTATTAACAACTAAATCTTTAATTTAATTATTACTCTTAATCTATGATCTTCAGTCAATCTTATGTACTTAGACTTAGTTAATCAAGTGCTGTGTCAACTCTAAATAAAAAATGCGTGGATACGAGTTTTGTGTTCATATTGTTATTGCTTGTATGTATGTTTATTTTTTATTTTTACTGTTTGTTTGATTACAATAAAAATAAACGAAAACTAAGAAATTGAGAAAATTAATTACTCAATAATATATATATATATATATATATATATATATATATATATATTGTACATTGTCTCTTTTATATTTTGTTTAATATTTTATTACCCACGATATCAAGGTTTTGATATAACGAACAATTGGTATAAGCAAATATTATGAAAGCTCGATATGTTGCTTTGATCGACTGAAATCATTGAATTTTTATCCATAGCAGTAAGAAAAGAAATGTCTCTAGTTTTACTGCAGAAACTTCTAGAAATGCAGAAGTATCTACAAGAAACATTGCAAAACCAATTTCATCTAAAGAAATTAGTTTGCCAGCACTCTGAGTTACCTCATAATCCTTGAATCTCTGAGAATACTCATATCTATTTTTCAATAAAAACCATTGTTTCGTGGAGCGGAAAATATTATGATCTTTTTAGTGTAATGAAATTACATGAGATCACGGTCAATGGTTCTTGGCGCTACACTGAATACAAAACATACATGATCTTACCACTGAATTCTTTCTGTGTTAGAAGGTAATTTTAACCCGCTCGTGAATTGGTATGAATGAACAATTGGTATAAGCAAATATTATGAAAGCTCGATATGTTGCTTTGATCGACTGAAATCAAATTTTATAAAACAGAACCTTTCCTTCGATTTATAAAATTTTATATATTATCTTAATTAATTGAGAAAAAATAGGATTGATACCAACTCTAAAAGTTTTCTCGACAATTATAGTGTGAGACTAATTCCAATTCTTGATTAATTTTAATTTATCTGAATAAAATATTTTATCTTAAACTATAGATAAAATTTAGAAAATTATTTAATTATTTTAAAAATAAGAATAATGAAAACAATGTTATAAATAATTTTAAAAATAATAGCACATTTTTATTAAAATCAAGAACCCCATTAAAAAATCAAATTTTATTGCAATATATTTCGGTGGATTTTCCACCATCTTCAGGCTGAATTAACAAAAATTTTGCCGTCTTATATATAGCAAATTGATTATTATGCAAACACCTTGTGTAATAACTAATTAAATATTTTCAACAAAGAGGGAGAGAGACTTGTTTGGACATTAATAGACGGATTAAGTGATTTAATCAATAATGCTTCACAAGTAACTCTTTCCCAATAATTTTTAAAATTACTGCACAATATTTTAAAATTAATTGTTTTCACCTCCAATATACAAACCTTCATATGTTAAAACTAGAGACAAATATTAGAAATATATATATTAGAAATATTAGAAATATATATATATATATATATATATATATTAGAAATAATATTACAAATTTATTACAAATATATATATATATATATATATATATATATATATATCAAATATTAGAATTTTATTAGGTTGGTCGAAAAATAATGACGGTTTTGGGACACAAACTTCAAAGACGTGCAAATTCACAGAAACAAAAGTTTATTAATCAAAGTATGAACTGTTGGCATCAATACATTTTTGCCAACGAGAAACAAGTTGTTTTATTCCATCAGCATAAAATGCATCGGTTCTCGAAGCGACGAATTCTTGGAAGGTATTTTGACTATCATTTTGGTTTTTGAAATTTTTTTCAAGTAGGAAGTTGTACAAATGCCTGAAAAAGTAGAAGTCCGTTAGCGAGATGTTTGGTGAATATGGTGGATGAAGCAGGGCTTCATAGCCCAACTTATTAAGCTTTTGAAGAGTCACTTTAGAAATATGAGGTCTAGCGTTATCATGAAGAAGGATGGGACTTTTTCGATTGACCAATCCCGGACAAAGGGTTTTCAATTTTTTATGCATTTCATCAATTTCATGACAGTACCTCTCCGCTGTGATTGTTTCACCTGGATTCAAGAAACTATAGTGGATGCAGCATCACACCACCAAACTGTCACCATAACCTTACGGAATGTTAGATTCGGTTTTGGAAAGTGTTTCGGTACTTCATCTTTGTTCAACCACTGTACAGATCGTCGTCGGTTATCATACAGGATCCATTTCTCATCACAGGTAACAATATGATCAAGAAATGGATCGTTTAATATTGCAAAGATGATTGGCAGAACAAATTTCATAGCGTCGGTTCTTTTAATTTTCATTCAAATCATGTGGAGCCCATTTATCAAGTTTCTTGATTTTTCCAAGTTGTTTTAAATGATCCAGGACTGTTGAATGACTAATGCCCAACCTCAAATTGTCGTTGTTCACAGCAACTGGATGACCACGACATTTTTCATCTTCAAGGTTTTCATCTCCATCAGAAAATTTTCGGAATCATCGTTGCACTGTGCGCTCAGAAGCTGTTCCCTTGCCAAACCCTTTATTGATATTGCGAGCCGTTTCTGCTGCTTTACGACCCAGTTTAAATTCGTTCAAGAAAATTGCTCGAATTTTAATTTTTTCCATTATTAATTTAGCACCGTAAATATTCTAAAAAAATAACAGCAATATGTTAATAATAGTTATATGAATATACAGCTAGGCATAAGATTTCAAATAATATCTAACACTAATGCATTTAAACTTATATACATATCAAAGTAGATAAACAAAGTATAAAGCTCAAAAACCGCCATTATTTTTCGACCAACCTAATATATTAAAATTACAAATTTTAAATAATTTTCTTAAATTGTTAAGTTGTGTATCTAGTGCAGTAATTTTATCATTAATTAATTTTTCGGAAATAATATCAGAAAATGTATTATGCAATTGAAAGCAATAATCATCACTTACATTTCTAAGAGCAGCTTCAAATATTGTAAATTCATTCATCAGTCGACTTCTGTGTTTCTTCTCAGAATTTTTCTGTGAATTCTTCTAATATTCTCTGACAATAAGCAATCATGTAATTTTGATTTAAAAATGAATGAACGTATCATTTTTCTTTACTGCACGTTTCGAGAAAATATAAATCCGCTTCTTTTCTTTGTCATCTCTGCAAACGGATTCAGGATAATAGTAGTAATATTGCTGCACATATAAATCGGAGGTGAAAACAACTAATTTTAAAATATTGTGCAGTAATTTTAAAAATTATTGGGAAAGAGTTACTTGTGAAGCATTATTGATTAAATCACTTAATCCGTCCATTTACGTCCAAACAATTCTCTCTTCCACTTTGTTGAGAATATTTTCTTAGTTATTACACAAGATGTTTGCATAATCATCAATTTGCTATATATAAGACGGCAAAATTTTTGTTAATTCAGCATGAAGATGGTGGAAAATCCCCCGATATATATTGCAATAAAATTTGATTTTTTTAATGGCGTTCTTTATTTTAATGTTATAAATAAAATCTTTAAAGCAATCCGAATTGGTTTTTCTGATAATTTTACACTGATTATTATTTTTACTTTATCAACTTTCAATGTGTTTTATGACTCTACATCCAGTAGCAGTTTCACTTAGATGTAGACAACGAGATAATTTTCAAAGCTCTTTCTGATAATAATTTTATCTGAATATAAATATTATTTCTATAAAATAAATATGATTTAATTGATATCATAGTATAAATGATTTTGCTGAAAACCCAAGTTATGAACAAAAGTAATTACCTTTTCAAATGATTTTTTCATGCAAATGATAAATTGATTCACATGATCCTTAGTAATCCTTTTGCCGTATAATAGAAGAGAAGTCTTTAATAAACCCAGGATTTAAGATTAAACCTTATGATTGTAAAAGAAAACAATTCAAGCAAATATTGTTTCTAATATTATTCTAAAAAATATAATTATATGAAAATATTTTATACTTATACTTAAAAAAAATTATATATATATTTGTAATTATTTATATATTAATAATACAATATTAAAACATATTTTATTGTTTAACTATTATATATATATATATATATATATATATATATATATATATATATATACTATGTAAATGATTTTAAAACATTTATTGTTCAATAAATCTGAGGTTTTGCACAAATTACAATTCTTAGATATTCCTATTCACTCAATCGGGAATCCTTTGACTTCTACTTCATTTCTAATCTAAAAGGACTTCCACAAAAATTATTTTATAACAAATTAATAAATGGTACATGCGATAAAATAAGTTGAAAATTTAGTAAGAGCATTTCTAATCAATATATGATGATAATTATTATTATTATTGCCATATTTCTGCACCTATTATTTTTATTTACATTATCGATCTCATATCCCTGTTTATATTAATTATGTTTGTATTTTTATTTATACTAAATTAAATTATTTTTGATTAATACATCATTATTTATTCTAATATTATTATATTATTAATATTTATTTGACTTCATCAGTATTATATACAATATCATTTATTTATACTCAAATTAATCTATTTGATTTTATTAATATTTATATTTATATTTAAGCACATTATTTGAGTATTATTTACAATTATTAATATGATAAATAAATATTTAAATTGAAAATTATATTGATTTTTTAATTAATAATCAGAAATAAAAGTTAAATTATAGTTAACTGACTGTTCTTCTTATCATTTATTCCTCTTCCAAGTCACTAAATTTACTTGTGAGTACAACAAGAAAAAAGAACAAAGCCTTTAATAATTACAGAATACTCAAGATCCAAATTTAAATAAAAATATCTGTAGGACTAAATTCTAACTATTTACCATCAAATATCCTAGAAAAATCTTCAATCATCTAAACCATGACGGACAATATTCACTTTATTCTGTGTTTGTAATCATGATCATTTGACTATCAGAATATTTGCTAAAGTAAATTAATTGTATTTGTTACTACCTCTATCTTACTTTCGTGTTCTGTGATTTATTTATTTTTACCTTCGTTTTGCAATTTTTATTTTTTTTCGTTTTAGAATTTTTATGTACAACAAAAAAAGCAAAACGAAAAGTTCAAAAAATCAATTAATTATTTATGTAAAATAATAATAATAACACTCATGAAATATAAAAGCATAAATAAAAAAACAAAAAACAATATGTCAACAAAAACTCAATGTTTTAAATTTCAATTTTTGTAAGCAATATTATAATGATTTCCTAAAACAAAAAAAAATCAAAAAGAAATTATTAATCTTTGTTTAAATATTCCAATATATAAAAAATTACAAATTCAAATTTTTGATTCGATTGATTTTAAATTAAATGAACAATTCAAATTTTATTCCGAAAGAATTTTGTTTGGTATGGTGCATTAAATCACTGGAAAATTGGCCATTCGATGCGATTTCCGGCTCATCTTGTAGAATTTTTGATTTCTGTCTGTCATTCTATCTGTGTGACGTTCCCAGTGGATAAACGGATAAATGAACTTTTAGATAGTATGTTCTCAGTTATCCGACCGAAGTAATCCATGAAAAAAAGACAATCAGAAAAGTCGAGAGATAATTGTGAAATCATTAATTAATAATTTACCAGAATTTTTAAATTTCTTTACAAGCACTTATTTAACAAAGAAATTTGCCAGACCTGGCGAAACGGGTTCACCCTAGTATTAAATATTATAGTTATCTAGAATTTTTATTTTTTTTGTTTATTATGTAAAGGAACAAATTTACTGATTTAATAGTAATTCACATCACTTTACCCGATCTCTCGATTCGTTTTTTTATTATAATAATAATTATTATTATTATTCTTTTTTATTATTAATATTGTAGTGTACCCACTACTTCAAACACCTTAGTGTCGCATATTGTGTTTGTGTATATTTAAATTGGTATATTTGTGTATTTATCATCCTATTTTTTGTTGTTTTTTGTGCATTGATTGTTGACGCCACTGTTCGGGGCCAGTGTGAGTGTGCTGCCGCGACACATTTATGTAAATGTACATTTTTTTATTTCTGTGTATGTTGTTGTGATATAAAGTTTTGCTGTTCACGTTTCTCTTATCCTTAACCCGTCTCATTCGAAGCAAATATTCCTGTTGGTGCTGGTAAAACAAGATCTAAAATGCCGTTTCGTCACGAAAAAAAATATGAATTGTTATTAAGGTAAAAAAATCAATAAAAATATTGATTAATAATTCTCATCAAATTACCGATCAATTCTAATTTTCAAGAGCGTATAGCTGGATTTTACCTCTATTAATCGTCAAAAGGATATCAAAGAACGGAAACAATCCATCAGATCGTCTACAGAACACTGATAACATTATATCGCATTAATATCTAAGACATATCCGACGTCATTTGACGGTAAATATACGATCTCGTGCCCGTGTAAACCCGTGAACCCCAGTTGTTACTTTACTTCCATCACAATCACGCTGAACGGTTATTTATTTTGTATCGGACGTTAATTGTTGTTGTGTAAATATCATTTAAACGTCTGAGTTTTTGTTTTGTTTTTTTTTGTCATTTTTCTTTAAGTAAAAGCAACCTCAAGTGCACAATATTAGGACTTTAGGTTGTTTTTACAAATATTATTATTATTAAAAACAAAATATAAAATATTAATGGCTAGAAGTTAATGTTGTTGAGACTCTTGTCGAGTTAGTGACCCGCTCTCTAATTTGGGTGAAACAATTTTCTCTCATAACAAAGGTAAAATCAAAAGTTTCTGGTGATAAATATTTTAAGTGTCTTAAAAATTATTTTTAATTAAATTTTTATGACAAAATTTTAAACTTTTTCAAAAATGTTACGATAATTTGATTATATAACAAATTAGCAAGATATTGTTTGATAAACAGTAGGGCTGGGTGGTACCCTGATTTTTGAGAACCGGTGCACGACCTTTCTATTTTTTTAAACAAAAACTGCTATTTTATCAAAATATTAGATATTATTTAATACTACTTTTATTTTTCAGAAACACTTAAATTTTTAAAGTTACTAATTATAAGAATATAATTTTATTACAAATAACAATTTACAAATGTGAGCAGTTCGACAATTTAGGTTTTAAACGATTTCGTTTGCGCTGTTTTATTTCCTGTTACTGAAAAAGACACGTTCAGAAGGAACACTGGTATGGAATATTGATGAATATTTTCAAACCACTATAAGTTTATATCTTGCACATTTTTATAATAAGTTGAGTAAAAGATTTTCAAGTTAAAATTTCTGAATTATTTTTGGCCTTTCTTTCCCAGCAAGTTTTGATATCAACTAGTTCATGAGTGTAAGATTCCTAAACTTAGTTCAGAATTATTAGTTACATCCATTTTATGTATCAATTCAGGATACTGCTGTTGAAGTAGAAAGTTTTGAAAATTATTATTTTTCCTGTATTTGTTCCTTCTCAAGACTTATAAATCATATATGCAATATAGTTGTAATGGTCATTGGGATATCCATGGTTTAATTTATTCGATAAAACATTTTTAATGCGGAAGACAAACATGTTTTGCTATTCCTCCTGAATTTTTTGCTTGTTGATTAGTTAACTGATGAACAAAAGATGGTAATAAAAATGCAGGAACATATTTTTTGACACATAATACTTCTGTTATTAATTTCCAAGGTTTCATAATTATGAATGAATTAGTTCCCATTCATTTAGAGAAAGTTTAATTGACAATGTGTTATGGTTTTTTTGTATTTGACTGTTGACCTCAAGAAACGGATAGTATCTATTCAAATAAAAGCTATAAAATGTCAACCGAAGAGTTCAATTTAGTTATTGAGTCTCGTATCAACCGATATTGTGGAACTTTAAGATTGTGCTGCAAAATGTTTAAGTTTGAAGTAGCCAAGGCAATGTGTTTAAAATGTTGATTTAACTTTCGATACTTTGTAAGTAAATCGTTAACTTTTTAATTTAATTTCATTAAAAGCTTTTGAATAAAAATAAATAATTATATATATTGGGTTCGTGATTAAAATCCAAAGTCATTATTCGCTACCTTTATTTCTTTAACAACTTTCATTATTCAAACAAATTTATGAGGAACAATATATCAGTTTCATAAACTAGATTTTAAAATTCTTAATATAAATAATAATATCGATGTATATATATATACCTGGAGAGGAGATAGGTGCCACCAGGTTCCTTGCCTACTGAGACATTCAAATATATGCAAACCCAAGCCATATGCTTATGCATAATTGATTGCACCCACGGCCCAAAGGCTACGGTACCAAAAATATTATATATATATATATATATATATATATATATATATATATATATATATATATATATACTATTTTATTCAGTTTTGCATAAATCATATTGTGTTTTTTGTTTTATTAATTTTTATCATGTATATTAATTGAAATTTAATTTTAGATCTTTAAAATTATTTTAATGGACATCTGTAAAAATTCCATTTCTAAATAATTTTTCTTTCATTTTAAAACATTCAATTATAAATTATTTTTAATAAGAATTTCCATGGACAATTAACTTAAATAAAACATGATTTTTATTTTAGAACTTGATTTTAAAATATTCAATAAATTATATTTTTTCTTAAAATTTTTCCGTTGACAATTAAATTTAATAAACATTATGATTTTTATTTTAAAAAGTGTTTAAAGATACATCAAAATCTTCTTTACAATATTCTTTTACTCAAAAACAGTTATTTTAATTGTTATTTTTTTAAAACCTAATTTTTTATAAAAACTTATTTCATTTTAATTAATAAAATATTATCTGTGAACTATAATTTTTATAAAAAGTTATTTCTATTTAATTAGTAAAATATTACCTATAAACCCTATTTTTTTA
The DNA here is from genome assembly GCA_001938485.1 of Girardia tigrina. Lineage (NCBI taxonomy): Eukaryota > Metazoa > Platyhelminthes > Tricladida > Dugesiidae > Girardia > Girardia tigrina. The sequence continues at coordinate 17,272 of MQRK01250890.1, forward strand.
TAGAAACTTATTTCATTTTAATTAGTAAAACATTATTTTAATTGATCTCAAATATAAATATGATTTTTAATTTAAAAATATCAAAAATTTACAGTTTACCAAAAGGAACCCTAACAATATGAAAATGTTAAAAATATTTTTATTTATTATAAATCGAACATTAATTTTCTATTAATATTTCACTTTTTAATTTATATAATCAAATTGTAATTGACGAAATATATTATTAATATTCTCTTCCGTAAAACAACACATTTTCTATACAGAATTTTCTTATTGTTTCTATTTTGCCTGTCAATTTGTATGACAGTTTTGATGAATTGATTATTTTTATTAAATTTTTATTCACTGTAAATAAGAATTTATTAATTAATATATTAGTTATTTAATCTTTACATCTCTTATTATTAAATAAATTTATAAGTTCATCTAAAAACTTATTCAAAATTATTTGGTTTTTCTAATGTATAATTTTAAATATAAATTTATTGTTATTATTATTAATTAAAAATATTTTATACTAAGACAAACTAAGAAAAAAACAAATGAACAAAACTTAATAAATGAACAGGTTAAAATCAAAGCTCTGTTTTGATTGACCTTATATCTTAGTTTAAAACCAAGTTATATTCACGATTTTAAATTTATAAATTTTATCTAAATACAGGGTGCGGCAGCTATTTAAGAACACGTAATTTAGGCACTACACGTTCCTGTGTGTTATAGTAACATAACTTTTTCTGTTGCTGGTAGACATAATAGAATCTACTCTTAAGCAAGATATTGAGAAGTGTGTAGTCTTTGTCTCTTTAGCTACAGGACACATCAATTAAGAAACTACTGCATTCTAGAAAGTCGATCAATCATTTTTATTCAATGTTCGGAGAAACATTGTAACTGTAAAGGTTGATGTGACGGAAGTTTTACAAAGAAAACGACATTTTCAATGTTCTGACACTTTCAAGGCGCCAGATTTTATAAGTTGATTCCAAGCTGCATTCAGAGAGGATCCTGGGAAGTTGATGAGACCACTGGCTAGAAAGCTGCATGTTGATGATGCTACCATGTTACGTGTATTAATGAAGACCTCCTCTAAAAATTATACAGTTCATGTCAGAAAAAAACTAACAGCCAAAACTCTTCTAAATAAGCTCAAGCATCCCGACGATTTATGAATGATCTGGTTTTTCTCGGACGAGAAGACCTTTGTTCACCACCAGAAGGTGAGCTGCAAAAAGGATAAAAGGATGTGTGAAAGCCATGATGAGGTACCCACGGTCATACATACCAAATTTATAACATTATTCATAGTTTGCGGTGTTATTAGTTGTGAAGGGGATGTAATGCTTCCACATTTTGTTTATTTCAGGTGCCCGAGTCAATGAGGTTGCTTACAACGAGATGTTAGTCACAGTTGTCAAGTCTGGGATTTCTACAGTATCATTTTGGAAATCGAATGTTTTCAACAAGACTAAGCGCAATCTCGTACACTCAGAACAACCCAAGAATGGATGGCTGAGAACTTTCATGACCATGTCACACCTAGCGTTTTCCTGTTTAGCTCACCAGATATCAATCCGCCATATTTTTATGTGTGAAGCATAGTTGAGAGGGACTCTAATAGTTATTATTAAAATACTATTTCACCTTTACAAGCTGCTGTAGTGGATGCAATGGCAAACATTCTCAAGACACATGTAATTACTTTTGCAGTCTCTTTCGACAAAGTATAGAAGCTGTTATTACCACTAATCGCGAATTAATTGAATGACATCTTATTTTATGTATGTATTCATTTATATTAAAATCTAATATATAATAAATTTTCTTTTTCTTTTGTCTATTCATTTTTCCATAGAGCATCACTTTGCTCTCAAATAGCTGCTGCACCTTGTATATACCTATTTTTTTAAACCAAAAATAATATAATTATCTATCTTAATATCCATCACATTATATTTATATTTATATTAAAATTTACACATAATAATATAGTTTTCATATGTCCTAGCTGGAAGGCTTTACTTTAAGATACGGGTTTCCAGCAAGTTGGACTTTACCTATACATTTATAATTATATCTATTAGGGGTTCTTTTGTTGACTTTTAAATTTTTGAATAATTAATTTGTAATATCCAATTTATAATTAAATAAGTTCAAATAATTTATTTCTATAAGTTTTTTTAAAAAACTATTTCGAATTACCAAAAATTGTAATTAAATTTTTAATACATTGGTCAAGACTCCTTTTGGAAATAAATAGTTCGGAGTAATAAACATTGTAAATAAAATTAAGTTGCAAAATAAAAATCATAATGTTTTATTGTAATTAATTGTAACCCAAAATTTGTATTTAAAAAATTATAATTGAATGTTTTAGAAATTAACTAAGAATAAAAAGAAATATTTAAGAATTTAATTTTAACAGTAGATATACAATTCAAAAATTTAAAGATCTAAAATTATATTTAAGTTAAATGGTTTTTAAATAAATAAAATTGAAATAACAACATCAAAATAATTTTAAATTAGTAGAAATCGTTGTAATTTAACTAAAACACGTTTTTAAAATGAAATAAAATAAAACAGTAAATTATGTAGATGTTATAATGTATTTTAAAAAAATTCTATAAAATATTAAAATGTCAATCTATAAATTAACGAAATCAAAAAATAATAAATTCAATTTTTAAAATAATTTTTTAATAAATAACTTATCAGTATTTATAATTCAGTGTTTTTATGTTAAATGATTCTGGTCAAAAGAAAACAAAAAAAAGTTCCTTAAGAAAAATTGTTTGAATAATTGTTAATTGTTATAGAAATAGAATTTTGGTGTTAATGAATTCTAATCTTGATCAAGAAACTAACAATATCATAATAATATTAAAAAAATTTTAAAAAGCAAGAAAAAAATAATAATCCAAAGAAAACTTTCATATAAAATTAATAGCAGCATTATGGTAGTAAATTATATACCTTGATGGATTACAATTTCTAATTAACCGATAAATATGAAACATTTTTACCTTAAAAATTACGATTCAGTAATTTTTACATCCGTGTTTTAAGAAAATTCCGATACTTATCTAATTGAGAATAAGAACAAGTTATTCTACTCAAATACAAAAAGACTTCTACCCCTCATCTTCCAGTTTATTCCATTTTTTTATTAGCTTGATTTATATATATATATATATATATATATATATATGGAATTAAGAAAACTATTTTTATTTTTTTTCTTGAGAAAAAGTCTTTTTTCTCAATTAATTTTCTCCAAACTTTGCATATTTGCTAATTTTCGATGACAATAAATAATTATGTGAAAATTTTGATCAAATTAGTAAATCAAAAAATTTTTTGCAAAAAACATTTTATGATTATCCACAAATGTTTCAATTGTATTAAATATAAATGTTTTGGTTTTTTTCTTCCGTGCTTTATAATAAATTTATCATGTTATTAGTAGCTAATCAATTGCAAAACGGAGTTTTAAAATTTTTTTTATGAAATTATCCTTTCTACAAAAAATAACAAAACAAATCTGTTGTTCTGTCAGAATAAAGAATGGATATAAAAATGTTTTTCATTTTCTAGTTTCTAACAGCCTCAGATATCCCTCAAACTAGTCTATTCGATAGAAAGCTGTATAATGTAAGAAAATAATGATAAATTAATTATTGGTTTTAACTATCATTTGACCGTTTTCATTTTTTGTGATCTATTAGAGAACCTTCTTTTTCTACTTTCTGGTACTTTGTTAAATAAGTATTCTACATTCAAATAAATTATGTATTTTTATTGATATAACTACTTACGAAAGCTCAAAGACATTCAGTTCAGCTTTTAGTTTTTTTCTAAATCTATTAAATTGATACAATTGAAAGAAGAATTGTGTCTCTAAAAAAATGTTTATTGGTAAACATAATTTTTAAATTTGAAATGTAAATAATTTTCTCAGTCTCAAGATATAGTAGATTTAGAAAGATTCTAACATTAGCTTCAAATTTCATGCAATAATTTTAGTCAAAAAATATTATTAATATACTTGAGTAGGTTGCTTAAAACGTATTTTACCAACGTAAGTCTTACTGTTCTACTTCGCTTGGGTGTCTTGAAATACAGTGGCTTTTAGTAACGACTAAAACCGTTCAAAGTTTGCTTTCAATGGGAGTTATTCATCAGAATCGTTTATGATGAAATATCAGATCGGTACAGAATGTTGTTTTATATGAAAGTGTTAAAATGATAAATTGCTAAGATTTTGTAGATGTATTTCATGATATGTATAATAAAACTAAGTTCAGAACTCCTGATTAATTGTAAGGTGCTCTCAGGTACCATTTCAACCAATAATGTTTTGTAAATCTGAGAATTTCGGATATTGATGGCTGAATGTGACATTATAAGATACTTTTTCAGGTTTCTGAATTGACAGTGATCGTTGGTGGGGCTACTAGAATCTCAACCAGATTTATGATGGAATTTTTGTAATTTAACATCTACAGAATTACCTCTACTCGAATTCTTTTGAAGGATGTGAATGAAAACTAAAAGAAGACTCAAACAAAAAATTCGTATTATTAATTTCTTCTTTTCATTTTATATAAATGAAATCTGCAAAGTTTAAAACTCGTTTATTTCTTTTTAAATTTTTTGCATGAGTAATTGAAGTCAAGTCCGAATGATGTCAAACCGATAGGAAAAATTAAATATTCCTTAGAGCCTTCATTAACAAGTAAAAATAATATCTTTATTAAAATATTCATTGATTTGAAAGCATTACCTTGATGTAATATACAAATTTTTCTAAAAAAAGGAAGACCATTATTTTAAAAATTACCATTACGGTAAAAACTAATTTTCAATATAATTAGAAATTCTATTAACAAATTTAATTATATCCTATTAATATTTTAGGAAGTTGCAATTATTCTTTATTTAGTTTAAAATTTTTATTTATTTAGTACTTAAAAACTTTGGAATTATTTGTTTGTAAAATTTCGTAGGTTAAAAAAATATTTTTGTTTTGTAAGTTATATAGAAAAAAAACATTAAAAAATTTAATTTTCCCATTAAACAGAGAATTTTTACGGTTAAAAAATAAAGACAGGAAAATGTGGTTCTTGAAAATACATTTCGTATTGTGCAAGGAAACTATATTATTTAAATTAATAATATATTAAGTCGTGAAAATATTATATTATTAAAATATTAAAAATTCTTTGGAATGAAAAATACAATTGTGTGAAGTTACTCCTATCGAAGTTAAGTCCATGGTTTTTGACAATCTTTTGCAAATTTCTTTTTAAGTATTATGCGAATGTATATATATATGGTTAATAATTTGTAAATAAAATTTTTCGTTTGTTGATTAGCCTTTTCATTGTATTCACATAAAGGGCATTTATAACTAAACACTTAATCTGTTTGTACTTCTCCAACATAGAATGTACCATAATCATATGCTAAATCCACCATTCCAAAAGTGCTTTCTACGGCATAATTCAAGTCAGCACATCACAGTTTCATTTCTAAAGTTTCGCTCTTTATTATCTTAATATCATTAGTCATTTTGATTTGAAGAAAAGATGAATTTTATAATGTTTATTTTATTCAAATCATCTCTATTTTTCATTCGCGTTACATTTTTTTTAAATCTTGATTTTTTTAGTTCAAAAAGAACAACATTTTTTATTTTTCCATTCTTTTATGTATATGTATATGTGTGTGTGTTCATGGAATTTAAAAACCTATTTTTGAAGGCCTTCAACGCTCTAGACAGATATCACGGCACTAAAAAAGAATGGATACTCTCTGATTGCCTAAACTGGATCAACACATGTGACAAAGAGAAAGGATTTAAATTTTGGTGGACCAATATTCGGAATTCAATCAAATATCTGAAAGTTGAAATTGAAGTTGTTTGTGTGTCTTGTGAATATGTGATGAGGTTTGTTTGGATTTTTTCTACCCTCTCTATATAATTTGACATTTCCCCTAGCTTGAGATCCATCATAATGACCCTCAGACCCATTCCCATGGGTTAGATTACTTTGCTTATTATTAATTCTACATAGTTCCCGATTAGAAATACCATCTAGACATTTTTTTAAATTCCTGAATAGAAATATATGTAAATTAATCAGAAAATTTTAATTATTTTTATTGTATTTTAATTATAACAAAGCCAATTTTCACTTGATATTGAATCACAATATATATTACTGCAAATTTTTTTAGTGTACGTAAATATTTAAGTTTATCAAGTTCACTTGAATAATTTCGACCACCGAAGCAATACTAAATTTTTACTTAAATTTAAATAACTTTACTGAAATTGGCCTACAAATTCAATTTGTCACCAAAGACCTAGATATTTCTTTAAAAAATCACATATCCAATGATTCCATGATACAAAGTGAACATTCAATTGACTATATAACTTTCCACTTGCACAGAATCTATAGCAAAATGAAATTTGACAAATGAAGCAAACAAAGGATGGCTGGAATGTCAGACATCTCATTGGCAGAAAACAACTTCAGCTCCAAACTACTATACAACGAGTCACTATCCATCGAGGAATGGCGCTTTTTACACTGCGCAAGGACTAATAGTTTACCTATCAATTTTAAGCTGAAAAAACCAAGACAACAATCGATGTGCATGGTATATGGTCAAGATATATTAGGGTGAGTCATAAGTTGTGGGGCACTTTTTATTAAAAATTAAAATGTTCATAAAACAACGCACAATAAAGATTATGATTCGAAATAAAGTCCATTATGTTCAATACATT
>MQRK01250892.1:0-10367 GCA_001938485.1 Girardia tigrina
TAATACACACCATAAGATATTCTCCGCGAACGATGTGCATGCAAACATGGCATCATTATTGGGAACAAGATTCATAGCTGATGGGAAACACTATACTTTTCCAATGAGCAAGGAGTGTGAGACTATACAATTCGAGCACATGGTAAGATCCCATCTATCATATATATTTTTACAGAGCATACTATTTATTTTATTTTATCTATTTTATCTATATTTCTTCTATATAAAAAAATTATAGAGAATGTTTAATGATGGTTTACACGAAACTATTAAAAGTTAAAGTTTGTGTGTGTGTGAGAGAGTAAATGGGTGTAAATGAGAACAAAGACATTTAATTAACAATTTTTTATTGATTCATACAACAAATTTTTACAATTCAATAATGTTACAGGACAATAATTCGAAAGAATGGAAGACTCCGTACGTGAAAAGTTATAAACTACCAGAGGAAATACTAACGAAAAAAGATAAAGACTTCATAGAATACTTACGAATGGAGATTGACGAAGATGCACGAGGACCAGTGATGCCCAGGATATTCTTTAAACACGCATACCAACCAGGATTGGGAGACAACACACTAACATTAACAACACTTATGAATTTCGAAATATCTTATACATTTGAATTTATGTGCAGACAAATGTCACCATTTAATCGATACGAGATTATACTAAACCCACCAAATATTATCTACCTAGTGCACCCTGGAACAAACACATGACAAAGATTGCGTTGCCATGGATACGATATCAATGTGATAAAGAAAAACAGAATGAGCAAGTCAACAAAATAACCTATCATCAATACCCTAATCAATATGATATACAAAGAAACTTGATCAACAAGGACATATTTTAGCACAGAATTTGATACTATTTTTAGTAACAACACAGCTTGAGAACAAAGGAAAAACACATGAGTCATCACCAACAAACTTTTATAATACTGTGCTGTTTTTGTCTTGTCTGAACTTGTTTTATATCAATATATGTATTTAATCTATTTCTTTGTTATTCTATGAATTTAAGCTTGGGCTGAAATTAGTATAAATATAAGTTAATTATTATGATAATATATTATGAATCTGATACAAGCTATCAGTGACGATGAGCTTCAATTATTTATCATTAACGCTATGGACCATATTATTAGGCATAGTGTTTTTGAGTACAACAATAGTCACAGGGTTATCATTGCAAAAATGCTATCATATGCTGGCATCACGAAGGAAAACGAAGATTACGAATTCAAATACAAAGCAATGGCCCTCATCAGCATCTTAGAAATGCAAGCTGGAAAAACTAATGTAATTATTATGACAGGTAAACCCAACTGCGGTAAATCCCTCTTTTGCAATGTCTTATGCGCAGGACTCAAAACAGGAGCCACTCATTCCATGATTTGAGATCTAATTTCTGGTTACAAGACCTACAAGGCAAAGATATCTATGTTTTCGAGGAATTCTCTATGGATGTATTTAATGCTAATTACTTTAAAGCCCTATTGGAGGGTAGTATGCATGTTATGGTTGAAACGAAAAATATACCTGGTGTTCATCTGGAGAGGAAACCTGTTATTACTACTGGCAATGAGTTTCCATAGAAACTAGTATCATCAACATCCAAAGCCTTTAGAGAACGATCTGTTATTATATTAACTGATAGTCAAATACCTTATCATGTATCTGCTGATCCGAATAAGCGGCCTGATTTATTATTGAATTGTAAAAATTTGTTGTATGAATCAATAAAAAATTGTTAATTAAATGTCTTTGTTCTCATTTACACCCATTTACTCACACACACACAAACTTTAACTTTTAATAGCTTCGTGTAAACCATCACTAAACATTCTCTTTAATTTTTTTATATAGAAGAAATATAGATAAAATAAAATAAATAGTGTGCTGTGTAAAAACATATATTATAGATAGGATACAACAGCACGAAAGATATAAAAGAGCACATAATATATAATGAATAATATAATAATATATAATTAATATATAAATATGAAATATTAAAAACAAGATCAAACATGTAAAGAACAGCACAGAATATAAAAAGTTAGTTCATGTGCTAAAGCACAGTACAGTTACTAAAAATAGAAACAGAACTGAGTAAAATAATACAATATATGACTCATAAACAAGTCTGAACAAGACAGGAACAGCACAGCTTATAAAAAGTTGTTACCGTGCTGATCTGTGCTAATGTCTTTCTTCTCTACCTGTGTTGTTACTATTTTTAGTAACATGAACTGTGGTTATTACTCCATTCTCATTGGATACACACATACTAGTTGATTTAGAAATCATTGTTTTACGATTTTTAACACTACTGATAATAATAAGTAGATAATAAGTAACACAAAAATGTTTATTTTGAGAATGTTTAGTGATGGTTTACACGAAGCTATTAAAAGTTAAAGTTTGTGTGTGTGTGTGTGTGTGAGTAAATGGGTGTAAATGAGAACAAAGATATTGAATTAACAATTTTTTATTGATTGATACAACAAATTTTTACAATTCAATAATGTTACAGCACAATGATTCGAAAGAATGGAAGACTCCGTACGTGAAAAGTTATAAACTACCAGAGGAAATACTAACGAAAAAAGATAAAGACTTCATCGAATACTTACGAATAGAGATTGCCGAAGATGCAGGAGGACCAGTAATGCCCAGGATATTCTTTAAACACGCATACCAACCAGGATTGGGAGACAACACACTATCATTAACAACACTTATGGATTTCATTCTCTTTAATTTTTTTTATATAGAAGAAATATAGATAAAATAGATAAAATAAAATAAATAGTGTGCTGTGTAAAAACATATATGATAGATATGATACAACAGCACGAAAGATATAAAAGAGCACATAATATATAATGAATAATATAATAATATATAATTAATATATAAATATGAAATATTAAAAACATGATCAGACATGTAAAGAACAGCACAGAATATAAAAAGTTAGTTCATGTGCTAAAGCACAGTACAGTTACTAAAAATAGAAACAGAACTGAGTAAAATAATACAATATATGACTCATAAACAAGTCTGAACAAGACAGGAACAGCACAGCTTATAAAAAGTTGTTACCGTGCTGATCTGTGCTAATGTCTTTGTTCTCAACCTGTGTTGCTACTATTTTTAGTAACATGAACTGTGGTTAATTCTCATTGGATACACACATACAAGTTGATATTAAAATCATTGTTTTACCATTTTTACTACTACTTACAATAATAAGTAACTAATAAGTAAGACAATAATATTTATTTAGGAATAACATCATCATATAAATACACATTATGTCCATCAGCTCTGACTTTATTAGTACCGTCAACGACATCGATCACAATTTTCTTGCGAGTATTGATGTTCTGTTTGGGAAACGGTAATTTGAAGAGAAGTTTCTCCTCCAGATTAATGATCACTATACGCCGATAGATAGCCTCAATCTTTTCAGGTGGCCAGATAGGGTTGATTGTGAAATCCAGACTGTTGACACACACGATGCGTCTAAGACCAGCAGGGATGTGAGCAGTGCCGTATAACACCCGCATAGTGCAGACAAACCGGCAGTCGAGGACATTCTAAACCTCACCAACAAACCACTAGGCCAGATGAACATCGTCCAATATGAAGCCATCATAGGGGAATTTGGTGGAACCCAACTTCCTCAACTCCTGTTTCTCAGTCACATGCAGGGGTTGTTCGAAGTGACTTAGCGCAAAATTAGTCTTGCCTATGCCACTCTTGCCCACAAACACCAGTGAACGCATAGACACCTCGTCAGTCTCTGGATCACGATAATTGAAACCATAGTAAGGCAATCGCCACCCAGTTTTAAATTTAGCCTGAGTGACACTACCTAACTTATGCAGTAAAGCTCCCTCCAGCTTCTCTCGGAAACGAATATAGTCGAGCGGACGTTCACGCTCAACCATCTCCATCCCCTCACGCTCACTATTGACGTTTAGGAATTTCTCCCAAAACTCATGATCCTGTGACCACCGAGCACGTTCACCATGCTTTATCGTGAAATTGACCAAATGCCGTCATTAACTAAACATATTCGATTCATCAAAAAGATCATCAATTGCTTCTGGTGGAATTTTGAAGGAATTGTATATTTCGAATTGGTTCCGAATGATCACACCATCACATCCGAACTGTGATTAAAAGCTATTAAAAGTTGGTTGAGTGTATGTGTGTGTAAATGAGAACAAAGACATTTAATTAACAATTTTTTATTGATTCATACAACAAATTTTTACAATTCAATAATGTTACAGGACAATGATTCGAAAGAGTGGAAGAATCCGTACATTAAAAGCTATAAACTACCAGAGGAAATACTGACTCTCAAGGATAAAAACTTCATTGAATATTTATATTAAAATTAGGAAGCTAAATTTAATTAATCAGTAGTTTCAATTGCTGTTTTAAAATATTAAAAATTATTTATACTAAAAATGTTAATTTATTTATCAATTAATAAAATTTTATATTTTACAAAATCATATATATTTTAAATAATATCCAGTGACATTTCGAAAAAAATAAATATATATTTTAAATCTACCATTTAAATATTTGTTATGATATCAACTTTTTGTCTTTGCTAGAAGGCCATGCATTAATCAGCCGCTCCATTATGCATTATATTAAGTTTTGTTCAAAGAAACATGTATATGTAATTATTAAATAAAATTTAAGGAATATTTTCTTTTTATTGTCTGATTTTGTTAATTTTGTATGCATGAATTTAATAATCTTAGAGAAACAATAAGTATTCCTTGACCATCAGAATTGGATTATGGAAATTATGTGATTTACTGTCTACTGATCCTTGAAGCACTTGACAATAAATCAAAAAGTAGGTAATGAGTATATAATTCTAAAGAATTTTTTATGCTCATGAAACCGATGCAATGAAGCGTTTTCAGATAAATTTCCATTTCGTCTTATCATTCGTGCACATCAAGTCCTACTAACAGATTGGCAGTAGCTTAGGGATAATATTTCCCACACCCATTTGTGATTCAGTCATCTTTAAGCTACTAGTATCTGGCTTTGCGCTATTTTTTTAAATATATTAGTTTAATGTTTTTGTATCTTTCTTCTATTTACACATCACATTTTTTTGGTGTGTTATTCATTTGTTCTAGAATGTTATTTGATCTTTTTAAATTAGGAATTTACTAATTTTTCGTATGTTGTTTGTTTATATAATCAATATAACTGTGATATAATCAATAGCGGACCGTAACAAATAGTTACCCTATAATTGGAAATATTTAAATCAGTATAGATGTTACAAGAGAACTTGGGGTATGAAAATTAATAACAGTGTTATCGAATTTGACTCGTATATAGGAGAAGGAATCAAGAAGGCGGTTGATAATCTTAGTTATGTCATGGGTGTTGTGCCAAGTGTTAACATGGACAAACACAATTATGAGATTGAATTTAAGGATAATTGGTCGGTTAAATGGAAGTAGAAAGATGACGTTCCGAGTTATTTACCAATTCGGTATTGGACCTTTAATGATGTCAAATTGAAAGACGTAATCACTATGAAAATCCTAGAAAAGTGGAGGAAAAATGGCTATTTAATTGAGTATATAGAGAAGGAAATCGATTGGATCTATACGCACATTTGGAATACTACAAGTTAACAAATATCGCTCCGAGCATTATGACTGAAATTGTCAAGTGGATTTTAAATTCTGATCCCAAAGTACACGAAAACACCGACTCATATATCGACGACATTTACGTTGACGAAATTACACTCACAGTTAATGAAGTTAGAACTAAATTCGAGGAATTTAGTCCTAATTGCAAAGAACTAGAAAATCTCTCGATGGATAATGAGATGCGAGTGTTGGGAGTTGAAGTCTGTAAAGATAAGAAATTAAATAAAAATAAGAAATAAATAAAAAAATTAAATAAGTCTAAACCAACAGATCCATATACTAAATGACAATTAAGAAAATTATACCACAAATTCTAATTCCTTAAATAACTCAAATGCTACGTAATAAGTAAAGATGGAATAGAAACTGAAAAAACAAAGATTGATGCAATTAACGAATTTCAAAACCCATCATGTATTAAACATTTAAGGAATTTCTTGGGTTTGACAAATTATGACAGAAAATTTATAAAAGATTATGCAAGATATTCGAAAGTTTTAGAAGGCCTGTGTGGCAAAATACGTTTTTGTCTTGATTTTCTATTGTCGGTTTTCTTATGATAAGAGCGCAATACAATTTGTCATTGAAATATGCAGTTGTTTCCAAATTTGATTATTCAGAGTTAAAAATTTCGAAAAATTAAGCACTGTGATTTTCACAATGAAATCAATAGAATCTGATTGAGCACGTCAAGACAAGAAAAATGGTGTATCACTTGTTATATTTTGATACACGAATAAAGAGAAAACAACATTTTTCTAAAATTGAAAATATTTGGTGATAAATCTCTTTAGATTTATTGAATTTTCATATAGATTATTGTCTTTATACGTTTTTGTCTTGATTTTCTATTGTCGGTGTTCTTATGATAAGAGCGCAATACAATTTTTCATTGAAATATGCAGTTGTGACCAAATTTGATTATTTAGAGAAAAAATTTCGCAAAAAAATCAATTTTTTCAGATTTTTCGAAAAATTACGCACTATGATTTTCACAATGAAATCAATAGAATCTGATTGAGCACCTCAAGACAAGAAAAACGATGTATAACTTGCTATATGTCGTAAAGTGGATAAAGAGAAAATTACATTTTTCTAAAATTGAAAATATTTGGTGATAAATCTCTTTAGATTTATTGTATTTTTATATAGATTATTGTCTCTACACGTTTCGGGTTTAAGTTCATTAGTACAGTTTTCTAGAAATAAGAGAGCAATACAATGTGTCATGGAAATATTAAGTATCTAAAACATTTGATTATTCAGAGAAAAACATTTCGCTGAAAAATCAAGTTTTTCAGATTTTTCGAAAAATTAATCACTGTGATTTTCACAATGAAATCAATAGAATCTGATTGAGCACGTCAAGACAAGAAAAACGATGTATAACTTGCTATATGTCGTAAAGTGGATAAAGAGAAAATTACATTTTTCTAAAATTGAAAATATTTGGTGATTAATCTCTTTAGATTTATTGAATTTTCATAAAGATTATTGTCTTTATACGTTTTTGTCTTGATTTTCTATTGTCGGTGTTCTTATGATAAGAGCGCAATACAATTTGTCATTGGAATATGCAGTTGTGACCAAATTTGATCATTCAGAGAAAAAAATTTTGCAGAAAAATCAATTTTTTCAGATTTTTCGAAAAATTAAGCACTATGATTTTCACAATGAAATCAATAGAATCTGATTGAGCACCTCAAGACAAGAAAAATGGTGTATCACTTGCTACATTTTGTAACTTGGATAAAGAGAAAACGACATTTTTCTAAAATTGAAAATATTTGATGATATATCTCTTTAGATTTATTGAATTTTCATATAGATTATTGTCTCTACACGTTTCGGGTTTAAGTTCATTATCACAGTTTTCCAGAAATAAGAGAGCAATACAATTTGTCATGGAAATATTAAGTATCTAAAACATTTGATTATTCAGAGAAAAAAATTTCGCTGAAAAATCAAGTTTTTCAGATTTTTCGAAAAATTAATCACTGTGATTTTCACAATGAAATCAATAGAATCTGATTGAGCACGTCAAGACAAGAAAAACGATGTATAACTTGCTATATGTCGTAAAGTGGATAAAGAGAAAATTACATTTTTCTAAAATTGAAAATATTTGGTGATAAATCTCTTTAGATTTATTGAATTTTCATATAGATTATTGTCTTTATACGTTTTTGTCTTGATTTTCTATTGTCGGTGTTCTTATGATAAGAGCGCAATACAATTTGTCATTGAAATATGCAGTTGTGACCAAATTTGATCATTCAGAGAAAAAAATTTTGCAGAAAAATCAATTTTTTCAGATTTTTCGAAAAATTAAGAACTATGATTTTCACATTGAAATCAATAGAATCTGATTGTGCACGTCAAGACAAGAAAAATGGTGTATCACTTGTTATATATTGATACACGAACAAAGAGAAAAAAACGAGCAGTCGTGAAAAGGACAAGAACAGTATATATTACAGATTCTATAATACACACCATAAGATATTCTCCGCGAACGATGTGCATGCAAACATGGCATCATTATTGGGAACAAGATTCATAGCTGATGGGAAACACTATACTTTTCCAATGAGCAAGGAGTGTGAGACTATACAATTCGAGCACATGGTAAGATCCCATCTATCATATATATTTTTACAGAGCATACTATTTATTTTATTTTATCTATTTTATCTATATTTCTTCTATATAAAAAAATTATAGAGAATGTTTAATGATGGTTTACACGAAACTATTAAAAGTTAAAGTTTGTGTGTGTGTGAGAGAGTAAATGGGTGTAAATGAGAACAAAGACATTTAATTAACAATTTTTTATTGATTCATACAACAAATTTTTACAATTCAATAATGTTACAGGACAATAATTCGAAAGAATGGAAGACTCCGTACGTGAAAAGTTATAAACTACCAGAGGAAATACTAACGAAAAAAGATAAAGACTTCATAGAATACTTACGAATGGAGATTGACGAAGATGCACGAGGACCAGTGATGCCCAGGATATTCTTTAAACACGCATACCAACCAGGATTGGGAGACAACACACTAACATTAACAACACTTATGAATTTCGAAATATCTTATACATTTGAATTTATGTGCAGACAAATGTCACCATTTAATCGATACGAGATTATACTAAACCCACCAAATATTATCTACCTAGTGCACCCTGGAACAAACACATGACAAAGATTGCGTTGCCATGGATACGATATCAATGTGATAAAGAAAAACAGAATGAGCAAGTCAACAAAATAACCTATCATCAATACCCTAATCAATATGATATACAAAGAAACTTGATCAACAAGGACATATTTTAGCACAGAATTTGATACTATTTTTAGTAACAACACAGCTTGAGAACAAAGGAAAAACACATGAGTCATCACCAACAAACTTTTATAATACTGTGCTGTTTTTGTCTTGTCTGAACTTGTTTTATATCAATATATGTATTTAATCTATTTCTTTGTTATTCTATGAATTTAAGCTTGGGCTGAAATTAGTATAAATATAAGTTAATTATTATGATAATATATTATGAATCTGATACAAGCTATCAGTGACGATGAGCTTCAATTATTTATCATTAACGCTATGGACCATATTATTAGGCATAGTGTTTTTGAGTACAACAATAGTCACAGGGTTATCATTGCAAAAATGCTATCATATGCTGGCATCACGAAGGAAAACGAAGATTACGAATTCAAATACAAAGCAATGGCCCTCATCAGCATCTTAGAAATGCAAGCTGGAAAAACTAATGTAATTATTATGACAGGTAAACCCAACTGCGGTAAATCCCTCTTTTGCAATGTCTTATGCGCAGGACTCAAAACAGGAGCCACTCATTCCATGATTTGAGATCTAATTTCTGGTTACAAGACCTACAAGGCAAAGATATCTATGTTTTCGAGGAATTCTCTATGGATGTATTTAATGCTAATTACTTTAAAGCCCTATTGGAGGGTAGTATGCATGTTATGGTTGAAACGAAAAATATACCTGGTGTTCATCTGGAGAGGAAACCTGTTATTACTACTGGCAATGAGTTTCCATAGAAACTAGTATCATCAACATCCAAAGCCTTTAGAGAACGATCTGTTATTATATTAACTGATAGTCAAATACCTTATCATGTATCTGCTGATCCGAATAAGCGGCCTGATTTATTATTGAATTGTAAAAATTTGTTGTATGAATCAATAAAAAATTGTTAATTAAATGTCTTTGTTCTCATTTACACCCATTTACTCACACACACACAAACTTTAACTTTTAATAGCTTCGTGTAAACCATCACTAAACATTCTCTTTAATTTTTTTATATAGAAGAAATATAGATAAAATAAAATAAATAGTGTGCTGTGTAAAAACATATATTATAGATAGGATACAACAGCACGAAAGATATAAAAGAGCACATAATATATAATGAATAATATAATAATATATAATTAATATATAAATATGAAATATTAAAAACAAGATCAAACATGTAAAGAACAGCACAGAATATAAAAAGTTAGTTCATGTGCTAAAGCACAGTACAGTTACTAAAAATAGAAACAGAACTGAGTAAAATAATACAATATATGACTCATAAACAAGTC
>MQRK01250894.1:5014-24401 GCA_001938485.1 Girardia tigrina
AATTATTATATATATATATATATATATATATATATATATATAATAAATTTTTATTTACTCACAGGCTTCAAAAACTTAGAGCCATTCCGGGGAATGAGGCGAAATAATTCCTCATTCCCAGGAATGACCGAAAATAAAGCCTCAAACATAAAAAAAATCATCGAAATTCTTGGAATCCAGTTTGCCCGCATCGATTTTCTCCGGTAAAAACGACGACGATTGCCACCACCAGGTGCTGAAATCGCCGATCCTCATGTTGGTGGTTGTGCGGCCGAAGTCGGCCGCTCTGATCGGGATTTTACCCGGCCGACGACTAAAATTATATTATTATTTTTATTATTAAAAGAAATAGTATTAATCCTAAAGGAATCATCACTTACCTATTTCAAAAATATTGCAAAAAAAATGATCAAATTGAAAATTTTTTCCTCTTGGGCGATCAATGATCGACGTCATTACATCGCCCAAAGGAAAGCATGGGTTTGATTTGAGCGGACAGTTGTAGGTAAGTATAATTTTTTTTGTCACATATTTGTGACATGAGCGTTGCGTTGTGCAGCAGTTTTAGCTGTTTCGGGATGGATTAAGGGACATGTTGGTTTCCGAACCGTTGTGATGGGAATCCGCAGTTGGCGGATAATTAGACAAAATAATAATAAAAAATAATTATAAATGTGTAAAATTAGTGTCACATGTTGGTCGAAAGCAAAAAAAAATAATAAATAATAAAATATAAGGATAAATAATTTTAATAATTGAAATTTTGATATATTATAAAATATTTTTTTATTAAAATAAAATCAGGTATAAATACCGTCTAAAAATTTAAATTTTTTACACAAAAGATAAATTCAACACAGAAAATAAAAATCAAAACATAAAGAGAGCTTCAATCAAGCATCAGAAAACTATTATTCAACCTCAGTGTCATAGTAAAGAATCCTGTACAAATTTTGTGATTATCAAATATAAAATTGTATAATATTTGTTATTGATCTCAATTGCAATAAATTTAACAGTATCAAATATTGAGCTGGGTTCGAGCTACGAACAAGCAACGCAAATGATAAAAATATGATAATAAAATTTTATATATATATACAACCCAACAGTGCAGTTTTCATTTACTTAAGAAATTAGTTGCTCTTTGATTTTGTCACAGAGTTTTGAAAGTGTATCGCAATTACACTTTCCAAGCAATATTAACCCTGCTTTTAAAATTTTTTTTAACAATTGACATATTGATAATTAATTTTTAAATTTCTCAAAATTGAAACAGCAGAATTGCCTTCTAAAATTTTTCCACGATTCTCGATCTACAATTGAGATTTTAGTTTAAATTTTTTTTCGAATTTTTTCAGCTTCAATTTGCACTAATGAAGAAATATTAGAAATATAACTTTAATTATTATTATCTTCCATTTGGGTATACTATTAAAAAATATTAAGTTGATCGATAAAATTAGGATATTGATCGAACAATTCTATATTATCCTGCTAAGTATTCTCGCGAGCTGTAGCTGCCCCACGAGCTTCATTCAAGCGCATTGCCAAGCACTTATCACTTTATTACACGCCCTTTGCCTTTAAGGCACACAAGCATACGCCGTTTAAACATAAGGGGTTTTGTCGTCTTCGCGCGCTGCGGTGCCAACACATTCAAATTCTTCACATTGAGCCGGTGTGCGAATTGCTCTGCGAGGCCGTCCTCCAGTTGGCTTCCCGGATAGACCATAGATCCCCGCAGATTTTCCTTTATAATCTTGACGAGTCTGAGCTAATAGCGTTGGCGAAAAAAAAGTCGTCGAGTTTGGTCTACTCCCGAATTTTAACTCGACTCTCGCGGTAGCTATTAAATTTTAGTTGTAGTCCTAAAACCGTACCCTGAGTGCACGAGATAAGCCTTCTATCGAATATCAAATCGATTATCGATAAGTTTTTAGTCTGTGGATGGACAAAGATGAGTCTTAAACACTTTAAAAGGCCAAAACCTACCAAAAAAGGTTATTGATACAGTATAGTGATCGGTATATAGTTCTCCCTCATCCACTATACTCTCAAAACCTTTCGCCGATGAATTTTCACCTTTTCAAGCATCTTGATAACTCTCTCCACGGTAAGATCTTCGCCAATCAGAAATTAATAAAAGGAGTATTCATCGACTTCATTGAATCCCGACAACCATTTTTGTTCTTTGATGGAATCAATCGTCTCGTGAAACGAAAATTGGCTAACTTTAATGGTGCTTATTTTTATTACACTGAAAACATTATGACGTTTTGAAATTAACAACCTAAAATATGCAAATTTTTGTTCCAGATTAATATTATAATTAATAGCAATTAAACGGAAATATTAAAAATATCAGCAAGGTCTGAATCACGTGCAGTGAACCTTTTGTATATTAGGGGATAACTTGGGAATAATATCAAAACTGAGAAAACAGGAATTAAATTTGTATCGATGTTCGTGTAGAATATTAGTATCCAATAAGTAGGGTTGTTAAAAATCGCCAAATTACCCATCCGGTTAACCGTTGACAATCTGCAAGGTTAACCGGTTCAGTGACAAAAATTAGGTATTTCCTGTTGCGTAAATTGTATTGTTGTACATACTTTTTTTAATTTGTACAGAATGTGACTACATCAGAGTACAGAGACGTTACACAACTTGTCCATTGTTTGTCCAACAAATGCAAACCACTATAGTTTCGTGGCATTGCATTATAAAATAATTAATTTTAAAACATTTTGGTATTATGTAATTAATAAGAGATAAACACCTATGCATTTCAACATTTTATTAATTGTATAATAAACTCATTACACGTAAATCATTTTTTTGTTGTTGTTTGTTCGCGGTTAAAACTAGAACGAGGCTACATCCAATAATATTAAAATTTCTAAAAGTGCTGGGAGAGTTGAAACAAATCTAATGTTATATAAGTTAAGTAAGATTTAGATAAAATTTAATCTAAACATTATGCAATCAAGTAGAAACTTTGTACAACTATAAATTTTGTATTTCTTGAGAGACTAAATAGAAAAGATAAAAACAAAGTATTAAAAAAATGATCAATACTCAACAGGATAATCAAGTTTAGTTTTGTACTTCAGTTACAAATTTGCCAATTTCTACTTAAGAAAACCAGTAAATCCACAGTGTCTGGATCCAAACAAGCTCTTTTTTGTTCACAATGTGTCCAGCAGTAGAAAAAACACTCAGAAGGGATTGATGTTGCTGGAATGCATAAGTATTTTTTTGCAATAATTGACAATTTGGTATAGCGTTTTGTGTTGTCCTTCCAATATTGCAAAATATCCCCATGAAGCGATAATGGCGTTTCCATCATGTATGTTGCCAGTTCATCAGAAGTAGCAGTCGTATCGTTTGCAGTACATAATAATGTCAGCTCTGCAAATATGCTGTCATCATCCAGCCGTGCTCTTTTTCTGTTTGATTCATCAATCTCATTAACAGATTCGTTGTCCAGTGTAGGAGTAGCCGGTTAAATTGTATCAAACTCGAGTCTTATAGCAGTCAACGTTTCCTGCCGAAGGGGCTCCTCAAAAAATTTCAAAAGTTTAAAATACGTCTAGAATCGGATACTTCGGCCAGGTTGTCAGGTCAACAGCTATCTATCAGTTCAAAATCACTATATTTATAATATTCATTCACTGGCAATGTGTAGCATGCTGAAGCTTGCAGACAGACAGGCAGAATCAGTTAGACATTCAATTCCTCTCCTCTCAGCACACACATCTAAGCAGCCATCTGATATGACTTATACCGTCGTCGTTTTCCACAATCCAATACTACCAAAATAACATTATCTTATTTACACTATATAAATGTATCTGGAACTGAACTTGGCCTTGACGGCTATCCTTCGGTTAGTAACCAACGGTCGGTTAAACGGTTACACGGTTAACCGTTGACAGCCCTATCCAATAGTTGATTTCGTATTGGATTATTTCCGGCTGTTTATTATAGTATAATTTGGTTGTACAATTGTATTTCAGATTTTGTAAATTGGTGATTTATGCAGTTTTTTTAATTTAGTTAAACTATATTAAAAAAATATGAAACTTACAAAAAAATCACCAACGTGTTCTGTCACAGGGTAACATGAATAAAGTTAGATTGAATATTTTTTCTCCATATTTATAATCTGTGGCAGTGCGTTTGTTTTTGGTCGGATTATCTGTGTTGTGGTTTCACGAATTCGCTATTAACGAATTCTTTAGAGTAATTAACCGTGAAATGCTCATAACCGAGCTCGGTTAATCTATAATATGCCTTCCATTTGTCCGAGCATATTATCGTCCCAACCTTGACGTGCTTCTGAATAATAGGCAACAGGGTGTTGGTTTTTCTGTAATTACCAGGGTATATTTCCATACGAAATTCTCCACGTAATTGTACGTTCCCAGTTAATATTTCTACCATGCCGATAACCCATGATCCTTCTATCAGCCTTCCTCGGTTATATCTTCGCCGTCCTATCTTTGTTTCGTCGATTTCGATGACGACATCGTCCCCTCCTAGTTTTATTTCTGCCTGGTGTTCCTCACACCAGGAGGTTGTCACTTTCCTACAATAGGACAACCAATCTGCAATGGTCTCTCTAGATGTTTGTTGGTCGCCGAAGGAAGTGTTAGAGATAAATGTGCAATAATCTGTTTGACCTTGGGCAAATAAAAATGTGATAATAAAAATCCTCTTGAAGTTAATTCGTGCTTCAAAGAACCACGAATTCTTTGTTGCTGATATATTGACATCGTGTGCTCTTCCCTGTCGTTTACGGCACCGATACTGCAAAGCATTTCGGTCGTCTCTAATTCTGAGGGTCATCACTGCTCCACATACGGAGCATAATGTCTCTCCCTTCAGCAGGCCTTTTTCAATCAAATACCAGTTAGAAAAATACACGTAAACATAAAATTTATGTCATTATTTTTATAATCTTAAATAAATTTTTTACATTACTAAGACTTTTGAAACGTGAAAATATTTAAAACATTAAAGATAAAATGCGTAGAACTCGTTGTACCTTATAATAATAAAGGGATATCAAAGTTATACATGTTACCTAATTTAAAGAAAAAAAAGTATAAGAGGACAATTTTAAAGAGAATATATAATAAATAAATTTAAATATTGCAAGAAGGCAATACATATAATCTAACAAACTTTACTTTTTTTGAAGACATTTGTTACGGTCCAAAATAGAAAAATTTTAATAAAATACATATATTAAATACAAAAAAATACCAGAGCAGTCATGGCATCATTTCCTCAGGTATCGCCAGGATCCTTCCAATACCCCTTCGTGGTACCTGGAGAGGGGTTGGCGGCCCTAACAAGAAATAATTAATTAGAAAACCCGGCAAAAATAAGTAAATCACCTCTTGGGCAACCCATTGTACGTAGAAGGCCAGCCGACCCTCCACGAGTAGCTCTTGGCGAGGCCGATCCCTGAGCGCCGCCCGTAAAATCCCAGCACTCTCCTGGAAAAAGATATAACCCTGCAAAGAATCAAAAATTAATAGACAAATAACAAAGACTAATTAAAAAAACTTACCCTCGGAGCTAAAAATAGCAGCGATGCCCTTATTTGACCGCACACGATGCATCACATGCATATGTAGGTCGGCACACGGGCAGTGAATTCTATAATGAAAATGTCAAAATTTTTAAAAGTTTAAAAGACATACATACTTGGCCATCCAATCGGGAATCTGAAAAACTAGACCGTTCCGACCATTGGTGGAATCTGGAGCCGGTGTGTCATCCTGCAACTATAAAAGAAACAGTTAAAAACACAAGAGACACAACAAAACAAACGACAAGACAATAAAACAAGAATTTACTGAAATTAACGCACTCGCAATATTTACAAAACGATCGCTACTACCATTACGACCCTACAACAACAGAAACGACAATAGTGATAGAACCTTCGAAGGTACATCGACGAATCGACCCATACGAGCTGACAACGTGCTTCGATTGAACGACGCACCGACGAGCGAAAGCAGCCTCCAGATATTAGCAAAGGATCGAACAACCTCCGAGTATATTGTTGAATTTATTTATTTCTTTATTGTATAATCTACATTTATATTTGGTTGAATTTATTTCGTTACTGTATTATTTTGAATAAACATGTATAATATTGCGAATTCGTTATATAATTTATAAATAATTTACCTAGGGAGAACCTTTTTCTAGTAAGGTATATTAGAGTCGCCGCCGCCGTCGCCCCCTCCGTAGAAATGTCACAAGGGAATGTGCAACTAACTGAATCGTCGGAGATCGATAGCAACCATACGGTCCCGATCATCGTCGACGTGGTTTCGATATCGCTTGCGTCCTTCATCTGGGATAATCTCAACGAGTCGACCCGCGACTGGGTAAGGCTGCAAGTCCGCTTGGATCGCACGAGGTAGCGCCCAAATAGAAGAATGATCATTGTGTACAGACAAGCTATTATTTTTCCGTAGTTATTTTGAAACTACAATGTGACTATAAACTAAAATAGAGCGTTAAAACAATAAAAATGTTTGACCAAATTGTTTTATATTTCTTTCTATTAATATTACGACAAAAGTTAGTAAACTGTATTTACGAATGAGAAAATTTTTTTTATAGTTTCTAGAAAATTTTAATAGTAAAGTGTAGTTACGAATATTAACTATCTAAATTATTTTGAATGAAATTATGTAAACATCATATATTATCGAAAAGTTAATCGAATTAAATAAATTTCGAACAAGAATCCAACTGGGCTAAATCTTATACAAGTTTAAATATTTAGATTTAATTAGGTTTTATTTGTCGAAATTAAGTTAATTTTGATCATTCTAATTGTTGCGGAATTATTTCCAGTATCGTTAGCTTGATTGTTTATTTTCTTTTAAGAAAAGTTCTTTTATTCAGTCGATTAAAATTATTGAACTAAAATTCGTTTTGTGAACAAAGTTGTCCAGCAGATTACTTTAATAGATTATAAAAGCATTTTAGAGTATCTTATTTATGACGATTGAACTATTTTACGAGAATTATTAATAGTACGGTTAGGATATACTGCATAAATTTGTTATAATAACCATTTCCGAATACGATTGAATAGATACTGATTCGAAGTTAATGAGATTAATGAGGCTCCTATAGTTACAGGTGTAAAACAGGTTAAATGATAGAAATAAGTGATAAGGGACCATCTGTCGATGTACAGACTGCGTAAATAAATCAATAACGACGAGTAAGGAATATTGTAGAGAAGTACTAAGTTGTGACGATGAATGATCTTGTTAGTCCACGTTGCCACAAGTCTACAGAACATAACTTAACAGTGCCATAAGTCACGGAAACAACTCAACAATGCCGCAGGTTTAAACACATACATAACAGTGCAACAAGTTCTAAAATGCATGTCGATGATGGTTCTGAACACAGTATATAAATCATCCCCGAGCGACACTCCGCTAGGTGGGGGGCCCATAGCCTATCCCATCTTTATTCGAACCCGCAGGCCCTTCAGACTCGGCACTGCCAGGCAGATGTCGAGCGAGAAGAGGCGTCCGACCCATAAATAAATCTAGCGTTTAAATGAATATTAAAAATTAGCCTATAGATAATATAAGCTGGAATCGGGTTGTGACTGACCCTTGATAGTCACTGGGGGCTCTGAGCGTTCAAAATTGCTACGAACAAGTGGGTCGTGACATATACTTTATGTTTTGCTTGTGTTAATTTCTGTATCACATTATCATTTTTTATTTATATTTCAATTTTTATTTAAATTTGATTTCCAAGAAGAGAGACAAAAAAAAGAAATGAAAGAGAAATTTGGACAGTGGGCATATGAGAACAGAATATCACAGAAATAACTTATAAGTAATAACAAAAATGCACTAATTCGCAATTATGATAATTAAATTAAATTGCAATCCGAATTATGAATTTAAAATTAACATCAATACTATGGATTAGCAGATTTTAAATCCATTAATTGCCAGACAACTTAAAAAATAATTATCAAATTTCGAGCTTGACAATTGTATTAATATCGTTTCAAATACGGTCTTTTCTAACACGATTCAATCTAATTGTTTTATTCACTTTACCGACTTCATTTGAATCCCTTGAGTAACAGAGTCATTCAATCATACGAACCTAAGAGCCTCTAAATTTCGTAACAATCATACTTTCTAATTGTTATCAATCGCGAAATTGACTTTAAAAGTTTAATAACTCAGAGTGGTAATTATTCGTTTTTATTTTTTTAGTGTTATTCGATCATTAAAAGTATTCATACAAAGCAGTTTGTTTTGTTTGCAAAGTTGTTTTATCATTATGTTTTATCCATTTACTAAACTTACTTAACCGCGCTCTGGTTAGATTAGTTTAGTACGTTCATATACTTACAATTTTATTTTGTGTCCCTACATAAAGAAACTTATCTGTTAAAACTCCCCTTGTTCTTCCTCTGTTAGTGGGGAAAGAGTGAGTTTTACAATTGGTGTCAGGAGACAATTAAACCCACTAAACAATACACACTTCTATACAACCAAATCACCAACAGCTATTAACATCGCCATGAAGACGAGTGAGCAGAATTATCATTTCCCGTGTTCTAAAAAGATAAGTCGAAAAATCGAAATACGAAAAGCTATGCCAAAACGTACCTGACGAGTGAAATTGTGCAACTGACCCCCTTCGTGCAGATCTTGAAGAAAGCTATTCATGATGATCCCGTGCACCAATATCTGTTTTCCCTAGAAAAGATATTAACTCCTAATGAAATATATAAATTAAATAGAAAACATCTCAAAGGAATAAAAACAATTACAACACTTTTCCATTTACAGAATTCAATCAACAGACCACTCAGCCAAAGATCCTGCGTTCGATCATTCATACCTGTGCCTCGTTCCGAGATCGGACGATCCTGTAAAAAGTTATCGATCCCTGAAGAATTAAAAATTAATTAATATTACGACAAAAACAACAAGTCTGTTACCGAGCCTTCCGTTGCTTGTAGACAATCATCCGACCCTCTCCGTGAAGATCTCAAGAAGGAAAATCACTGTGTGGGGCCCGTGAAGAGATCGGCCCATCCTCTGCAAATATATTGACCCCTGAAAATACAAAATAAATTAATTAAATATAATAAATTAATAAACAAACCCTTGGTGATTCAAAACCAGATAAAGACTTTCATGAATAATCAAGTCATCTATTTTTCGTCACCAGTTTTAACCCCAACATACTCGGGGGGTAAATGAAAACAACCAATGGCGGTGGTGAAAGAGTGAAAGCCGCGAATCATAATGCGCCAAAACTAAAGCTGCACAACGACAATTTAATACAAACAATTTTGCAAGAAAACAGAACAGGACAAATTTTCATCACTTTCCAACTTTACACTTGACGATACTGATATTATATCTGAGATCGAGATATTCTGACGCCAGACGAGCTTCCGAAACCGAAGAAAAGTTTGAACGAGCGACGCTTACATTCCTCCGCATCCACGCAACTTTGCCGAATCGAATGAAAGATAGAATTACAAAATGTAAATTTTTACCGTGTTTTTATATATTTTTTTTATTTTTTTTTATGGAATATATGTATTCTATATTTTGATTTGTTTTCTTCATATATTATTTTAATCCTAATTTACTTTAATTTGATATATTTAATTTGATAAATTGATATCGAATATTAATATATTTGTTAATTAATCTTTAGTTCTCACGTCAGTCGTCGTTAACCATCGTTTCATGAATAGTTAGAGGTTCGGCCGAGAAGATTTATAAGCTCCGGAGAGAAACGTATAATTAGATATCCAGAGAAGAGTAAGAAAATTATTTGTTTTAAGTGCAGTAGTTCCGGTCATATAACTCGAAATTGCTCTTCGAGAAACGGATATTGGGAGTAGGACGCGTCCCATGGAATTATGTTAAATTGCTTACTAATTCAATTAGGGTGGATTCTAGGACAATCATGGCTCTGATTGATGCTGGATGTAGTAGGACGGTAGTGAGGAGAAACAATGTTAACAATGAGCAAATTAATTATACAAAAAATAATTATACACATAAATGACTATGTTGGATGGTAGTGAGATTATGGCAGGGGAAGAAAGGAAGTGTATTCTGATCGATTGAATGAGGAAGGAAGTGAGTTGTTTAATTATTTTTTCGCTTGTAGAAGGTATTGATGCTATAGTTGATATGGACGTAATTTGTTTATTTGGGGGCATAAGGATCACTCAATCTGGTAGGGTGATATTTGAGGATCGAATTGAGAATTTTGCGTGCGTAGCAATGGAAAATGATGAGGCTGAAATGCTGAAGGTTCAGGAAAAGAATTTTACTGTGTCTTCTGATGGACATTAAAAGGTTAGTTGGGATTGGAAAGGTATTGAGGTCCCATTTCTAAAGAATACTGTGTCGAATTACCAAATGGATAAGAAAACTAAGATAGAGTTTGACGAGAAAGTTAAAGATTGGAAAGAAATGGGATATATACTACCGTATGATAAGAGTATGGAAAACCCTCAAGATTTAGTAACAATGTTGTAGCAATACGTTATTATCAGTTAATGCATTGGGTTTTTTCTATCATATATTTATTTATTTTAAAATATACATATAAGATATTTATTCTTCTTGTATTTTGTTTCCTTCATTTTGCGCATTTTTTTATCTCAATGGAAGACTATTCATTACGCTGTCTTTCCAGAGATACTTATTTTTTTAGTTTAATTAACAAAAATAAAATAAACAAGATTCATTCTTCAATCCATTTACCAACGTAGTCCTCAATCCATGACATCGTCACTTCATCACTCACATTCAAAAATAACTCCAAACGAAAATTAATATCTTCGACCAAATAATCGACGGATGTCTCTAATAATTCATCAAACAAATGAAGAGATAATTCTAGACAATCACTTTTATCAACCTATTACAAAATTAAATATTTATAAAAGATTAATTATTCAATCAATTTACAAATGTATTCACCAATCCTTGAATTTAATAGTTTATCCTTTACATGTAAACATATTTCATCAAATATTGCTTCAATTACATCTTCATCAATGTATGGCATTTCATCTATAAACTTCTTAAAACAAAGTTCGATCCTTAATATACTTTCGAAAATTGAATTTGGGAATTTAATTTTCCTAATATTTAAATAAAGATCATTATTAATATCGAAATTATCAAAATTTTCAAAACTTACTTTGTGGATATAAATCGTTCGATAATTTTATTCGACCTCAAATTAATTCCGGATTTTTATGACCATAAATTATCAGTTTCATCTATGATTAACAATTCAACAAATCGTTTGATTTGGAATTTTGATCCTGAAAACAATTAAAAAATTTCTTTTGTGACGGCGTCCAATATTTTGAATTTTAACCCAAACAACAAGATTTAAAAAATATTTACAATTGTTAAAGTTGATAGCCTACGAAATCTAGGAATAAACTAGACACAAATTGGCGAACAAATTAAAAGTTATTATTCTACATCTGTCGAATATACAATCTTGGCTATTATTATCTATTTCTATTCAATCTCAAACTATTGTTTCTACATCCATTATAATTTTGAATCGATAATACCATCTCACATCCGAATTTTTCTTTCCGGTTTGGTTTTTTATTATTATCGAAAAAGTTACATTAATATCGTTAGTGATTCTTGATATTAATCCTGATCTACTTACATATTTACTAAGTATTTCATACCATTCCATCCATCGATAGTGCTTCGACATTCATATCAGTACTGATTAGTTACCTATTATTATTGAGACTTAATTGTTTTCGTCGGTTTGTCTTTTTTGATTATTTATTACATTTAAATAAAATATTTAATTTATATATTATAATTTATATATTTAATTTATATAATATAATATATATATATATATATATATATATATATATATATATATTCCGGTGCTAGTGCTGCATGTATCGAGAAAATTCGATTATGGAGACTGAACTGGGGATCTAGTGCAATACTCGACCTTCGAGAAGCGTATATGCAAGTAAGAGTTGATCCTGATTTATGGGTATTTCATACGATAAAATATGCCGGCAAATTATACGTATTAACTCGTATGAGATTCTGGCTCAATATTGCACCTACGGTGATGTCAACGATTGTGAAAACGGTATTATCGATGCGTAAGGATATTCAGGATGCTACTGACGCATATATCGACGATAATAGAGTTGATGAAAATAAAATTTCTGTCGAAGAAGTAGCTGAGTATTTGAAAAAATTCGGATTGAATACCAAGGAGCTAAAGCGGGTGACTATAGCAACTCCCGATCGAGTGTTGGGGTTAGAAGTATTTCAATTCAAAGAAAAATTACATTGGAGAAGAGCGAACCCATTGCCAACCGAGATTGATTGGAATTGTTTAACAAAAAGAAAATTCTTTTTCATTTGCGGTATGTTATGCGGTATTCATCCAGTTTTAGGTTAGTTAAGAGTTTTATGTACGTATTTCAAACGCTTGTGTATTGGGGACTGGAAAACATTAGTGGACAAGCACGTTGCAGAAACTTAAGGGTGTAGTCGAACGAGTTAGAATAGAAGATCCAGCAAAAGGGATATGGAATCCTGACAAAAATTGTCAATTAGTTATCTGGTGTGATGTTATCTCCATTCAATGAATTAATAAAAGGAAAAAAGAAAATGAAAAAAATAGTTTGGAACGCTGATCTAGAGCTCGCTTTCAAAGAATTAAAAAGAGCTTTAAATAATATAACTAAATTAACTTGTATACAAAAAGATACAGAACTTATCTTCACGACATTGGCTTCATCTTTTGCTATTGGAAATGTTCTAGAACAAAAATTAGACAACCATTCCGTCCCCATCGCGTTCTATTCGTCGAAATTAAAAGATGCAGAGCGAAGATATTCAACATTCGATAGAGAGTTATTAGCAGTATATAAATCTATCATTATAACACTTTCATTATTACTTAGAGGATCGTACATTCATAGTATTCACGGACCATAAACCCCTTCTTCAGGTTTTGTCATTAAAAGATCCTAGTCCACGACAATTGACGCAAACTTGTTATATTTCACAATTTCACTGTACTTTCAAATACGTAGCCGGTAGTTCTAACATTGCGGCCGATTTTCTATCCAGAAACCCTATAGGTAGCATAAACTTTGAACCTTTATTTACTTCAGATGACCTTGTAGACAAACAATTGGAAACAATGAATTAATGTACCAATCTTTCCTCTTTCAAATTAAAAAAAGTTAACGGTATTTGGTATGATCATTCTTTGTCAGGAAATTTACGTCCTTTAATTCCAAAAGTTATAAGAGAAAATTGTATTGCTGCTATACATAATTTCGGCCATTATGGTTTTCGTGGTACTTATCAATTACTACATGAACAAGCTTGTTGGTACAGTATGCGTAAAGACGTAAAAAATTATATAAATTCTTGTGTCGAATGTAATCAAAAAAATCTAAAGGAAGACAGCGAATTAAACGCTTAAAGTTAGAAGATGGTGAACTCTTCGATATAATTCACGTAGACATTATCGGTCCCCTCCCACCCAACAGGGATAAAAAATATATATTAGTTACCATCATTGACCGATTTCCTTCTTGGTTCGAAGCAATAGCTGTCAAAGAAATCTCTACAAATAAAATGATTAGTGTAATTTTTAAAAATTGAATATGTCGATATGGCCCTCAAAAAAAATTAATCTCTGACCAAAGGAGATAGTTGGAGTCTGAACGGTACAAAATGTTTTGTAAGACTTATGGGATTAAAAAAAATAGAACAACACCCTACAATCCAAGATCTAACGGTAAAGTGAAAATCTTTAATAGATACCTAAAAGAATCCCTAATGCTTAAAAGGGAACGACTCCAATTGGCTAAATAATCTCTCTGAAGCTCTTCTATCTTTACGGCTAAAACCTAATTATAACTGGCAAACTTCATCTTTAGAAAGAATGTGTTGAAAAAAACGTTTATCAAAATCTTTAAACGTAGTTACCCAGACACACCGAATATACAAACCAAAGACGTTCAGGCCTATGTAAAAATAAACAATCCGTCAACATTTGGGAATCGTTTTAAAGGACCTTTTAAAGCAACCATCTTTGACAACAACAGAGCACAATTATTATCTGATTCATTTAATGATCTGCAGAGTCAGCGGAATTTAAAAATAAAAATAATACCACTTAGTATACGTTCCACTTCTGAAGGGGGGGGGCTATTGTATAAAATTATTTATTTATATAAAATTATTTTATTATTATATTTATCTTAAAGTACTGTTTTATTTATTATTTATTTTATTTAAACCGTTATTTATATTATACTCTTGACTACATTAAGTAGCCAAGCGAAAATTTAAAATTAACTATAAAGAATATTAATTGCTTGTCTACCTTTGTCGTCAAGTCAAATTAAATTTAACTTAAAATTCAAATATCGATTAAATAATAATCGATTATTATTTTTAAAACTAAAAGTATATTTTTACATTAAAGATATACTTGTCTGTCGTTATTTTATAAAGTGTTTATTTTTGCCTTATTTATTCCAAATCAAAATTTCATTTTTTGATCTAACCGTTTGGCATCAATTGACAAACATTTTTTCACGACAATCAAATCAGATCATTTCAATTGATTTCGACTTGTATCCCGAATTTGATCCGACCATCGTGAGATTGACATCATTTCTAAAAATCTCAGTCTTCTACAATAAAATCGAAAACTAATAAAAGATCCACCAGTTATTTATTTACTGATTTATCGCTGTGCTGTGAACATTTTTCCTCAGTCTATACAAAAGAAGACCAAGGAATTGTTTTATTATTTTTGTTGACGTATGTATGCAAAGAAACCGGTTTCTAGTAAGCATTAGTTGATTATTATTGTGTATGGTCTACCTTTGTTCAATATTCAAATTATAAATTTATTATTCTATATCCTATTGGTTAACTTATCAACATAATTTAAAATATAAAACTAAAGAAGAGTCGATTTATAATAAAGATTACACTTGAATTAAACAACTAACATCAATTCATTTTTAGTTTTATATAGTTTTGTATATGGTAGTGACTCCTTAAAACTTCGACAGTGTCAATACTGGTTTCCTAAATTTCGTTCTGTAAAATTTCATCTGAAAGATGCACCACGCTCCGGTCGACCAGTTGAAGTTGATGGCGACAAAATAACAGCACTGATCAAATCTAATCCACATATGACGACAAGAGAAGTGGCAGAGACTCTGGAAATATCAAAATCAAGTGTTAGAAGTTATTTAAAGAAACTTGGATTCGTCAGTAAACTCGATATGTGGTCACCACATGAACTGAAAGAAATTCATTTGGTGAAACGTATAGACATTTGCGATTCCCTTTTGAAGCGAGAACAAAGGGATCCATTTTTGAAGCACTTGATTACGGGTGACGAAAAATGGATTGTTTACAACAATTTGGAACGCCGACGATCATTGACAAAACGTGGTGAGCCTGCCAAAACGATCCCAAAAGCAGAAATTCACCAAAAGAAGGTTATGCTTTCCGTCTGGTGGGATTTTAAAGGAATTATGTTTTTTGAACTCTTTCTGAGGAATGAAACCATCAATTCAGACAGATAGTGTAGTCAGCTGGAGAATTT
Organism: Girardia tigrina; assembly: GCA_001938485.1. Lineage (NCBI taxonomy): Eukaryota > Metazoa > Platyhelminthes > Tricladida > Dugesiidae > Girardia > Girardia tigrina. The sequence continues at coordinate 20,732 of MQRK01250894.1, forward strand.
GGCTCATTCAATTCAACAGGAACGTCCTGAATTGGCAAATCGAAAAGGAGTTGTAATTCAGCATGATAACGCAAGACCGCATACAATTTTGACCACTTGCCAGAATCTCTTATCACTTGGTTTGGAGATTTTGCCGCACCCACCGTATTCTCCAGACTTGGCCCCATCGGATTTTCACTTATTTAGATCACTACAGTATTCCTTAAACAGAAAAACATTCCCAGTGATGATTACATCAAATCGTTCCTAGACGGCTTTTTGCTGACAAAGGCAAAGGTTTTTATGAATCAGGAATAATGAAGCTACCGGAAAGGTGGAAGAAAGTGATTGAAAATAATGGACAGTATATCATGTAAAAATATTTGTGCATCCATGTCATTTTTTTGATAATAAATATTTTAGTAAAAAACGCAATGACTTTTTGACCAACCCAATAATAATTTTATATTTTCAAGTTACCTTATTAATTTCGTTTGATCTATTTGTTTTGGCTGTTTCATATTTTCAATTCACCCTATCAACTTAATTTTATTTATTTAATCTTAGATTTCGAACAGATAAATAATATTTAAACACGGCTTAAAAGCAATTGCTCACTGTTAAACAAAGTCTCGTATTGGTGCATGTACGATTACCGAATAATAATAGATGTTGTTATTAAGAAATTTTCATAACATTTCCTAGTTGTCTTTCACGATTTTGTAAATAGAATAATTTTTGAGGACTAGGTCAAGAGTAACGTTAATAAGCTATTCCGAATAGATAATATTGCATCTAAATAGCGTAACACCGATGACAGTTAGATTTCTAATTATTTGGAAGACGACATCGATCTATAGAGTAACTTTGTTCTATATGACAATAACGATTTAATTAAGCATACCTATCGAGTGAATTTATAGAACAATCGCACCTGCAATATAGAATTCAATTTCGTAGGGAAGAAACGGAATATGGATGTGTGAAAATCTAAGTCTCATCCCCGATCGACATTGAGGTGGTTGGGGGGTCATAACCGGTACTGACTTACTTGAATCCGAGGGCGCTCCACACCCAGCACTACACGATAGACGTTGGGCGATGGAGATTCGTCCGGCCGTCCGATATAGTTAAAACGGGTTGAGGTTAAACCCACAAAAACCTCTGGGGGCTCTGATCAACCAAGAATATTCCGAACAATGGACGGTCGTGACACATTGCATAATCGCCAATCACGGTCGAGATTTCGCAAGAGTTAATTTATCCGTTTATCCACCGGGAAGTTCACACAGACAGAATGAATGAATGGCAGACAGAAATCATTCTGCAAATCCTTCTTAATTTATCTCAAATATAAATATAATTTTTAATTTAAAAATATCAAAAATTTACAGTTCACCAAAAAGAACCCCTAACACATCGAATGGCCATTTTCCAGTGATTTAATGCGCCATTTCAAACAACATTCTTTAGGAAAATAAAATTTGAATTGTTCATTTAATTTAAAAAATCAATTGAATCGAAAATTTGAATTTGTAATTTTTTTATTGGAATTTTTAAATAAAGATTTAGTAATTTCTTTTTGATTTTTTTAGTTTTTTATTTATATTTCATGTCTGTTATTATTATTATTTTACATAAATAATTAATTGATTTTTTCGAACTTTTCGTCTTGCTTATTTTGTTGTATATAAAAAATCTAAATGATTTTTTTCCGATATGGATTTTAAGGAAACGTTTTAGTTAATTTAAAATAATTATAAAGATAAAGCTAATCACAATAATTTGTAAATTTCCCGTCATTGTTTAAACGAATCATTTTAATCATCGGGAACTTTACACAGACAGAAATCATAATTCTATTATAGTATTAATTTGAGTCGACGATGGATTAGCTTCCTTATATAGTGTTTCGATGTAAATATTACAAACATTAAATGAGGTGATTAAAGAACGGATGGACTGTGTATCAGCTGCATCAACCGATTTCGACGGTTACTTACTGACTACGATTCACCCTGCGACGGACACAGAATAAACAGACATGAGCAACTGTAGTGAGAAATAAACAAACCATCTGTTTACAGTCAATGGATTACGAACGATTAGGACATATCCGAGAACTCCAGGTAATGCACAGGGAGAAAGCTATATAAATAGCGAACTAATTTTATTCTACAGACACAAGTAATAAAACACAATTTTAACACACACATTTCCATACTGATAATTCATAACTGAATTTATATCGCAAAATTTTATTAAAGTTATTTTGAACGGAACAGTATTGTCAATCATTCAACCTAACAAGTACGACCCATCATTAATTTATTTTATTTTATTTTTTGTATATAGTTTGTTATAATTTTGTTATTATCTATGTTGCCTTCTGTATGAATATTTACGTTGAATCTAATGGGTCGTGGAAAATTTGTCGGGACACAATTCGTCACTGACAATTCGTCGGGGCGACAATTGGTCGAGGCAACAATTTGTCGAGGCGACAATTCGTCGGGGATTTTTGTCGAGGCAACAATTCGTCGGAGATTTATGGAATTTTTTGCATGAAACTGTTTTGAAAAAACATGTTATCTCAATTGAGTTTATACCATAAAAATTTTTTCAGAAAAAAATGAAAAATGCAAGTAACATTTAGAGAAAAGGAAAACTTCAATTTTAAAGTATTATTTAAAATATTTAACGTAAAGTTTTTAATTTGATTTTAATCTTAAATAATATTTAATTATTTAAATTTCGATCAAGGAAATGAAAATTAACTAATTCTTCATAGCTAAAAAAATTATATTGATATTTTCTTTATATTTATAATTATGTTTATATTTTATTCTATTATTTTATATTTTATTATATACAATTTTTTTTCTAAAATTTACTTGAATTTTTCAATCTTTCTTAAATTTATTTGAATCTTAAAATTAAAATTCGAAAGCAAATTAAATTATTTATTAATGTCGACGGATTAACCGTCATCTTCAAAACAACTAAAAAAATCAGTTGTTCTGAAGATCATATCATAAATCCCCGACGAATTGTCGTCCTCGACGTATTGTCGCCACGAATAATTGTTGCCCCGACCAATTGTCCCCGACCAATTTTCCACGACCAATTGCCGTGTTCTCGAATCTAATATATCTTTTATTGAATAACTATGTTCTCTTTTAATTATGTTGATGTGTCATTATGAGAGGTATGGACTATCTCAGAATTACGTATTTTGGGGGGTAGTCGACTTCTTATTTTATTTCTTAATATGACAAATCATTCGGGGCAATCGAGTCGTTCTTAGATGAGCAATGTAGAAAGTCACCTGCGAGTAGTAAAGTCTTGGGAGCAAGGGGAGATACAGGAGTTAACTCCCGATGCTATTCAAAGTCGAGTGTTGGAGCGTTCCCTAGAACATAGTTAAAGTAAAATCTTGTAAATATCGTACAATTCTAGTCCATTCCCTTCATACTAAAATTCTTAATCTTATTTTCTAAAATTTAGTTATCATATGAACAAATTCCCAGTCAGGTATTGTCAGACATGTATATAAAAAGTTTAATCGTTATTGATATTGTGAGGAATATTTGGTGTGTGGATGTTTTTGTGTAGTTTTTGTATGTTTAAATGTTGTATGTTGATTTGGGATTGTGCCTCTCCTAACCAGATGGATTGTCAATATTTAATT